>JASDQU010735387.1:302117-324466 GCA_032191745.1 Picea mariana
GCTTGGTATGGCCGTATAGACAGTTTCTTGACAAGCTTAGGCTTTACCAAGAGTAAAGAAGACTCTAACCTCTACTTCAAAATCATGAACAATGAGCCAGTAATCTTACTGCTATATGTGGATGACTTATTCTTAACTAAAGAAGAAAAGATCATCAATGATTGTAAAAAGAGACTTGCCTCGGAATTTGAAATGAAAGACCTTGGCCTAATGCATTATCTCTTAGGTCTTGAGGTATGGCAGAGTCTTGAGAGGATATTCCTTAACCAAGGGAAGTACACAGTCGAAATCTTGAAGAGATTCGACATGTTGGAATGCAAGCCCATGAATACACCCATGGAAGCAAAGTTGAAGCTGTTGGTCGATACTTCGTCAGAATTGATTGACACCACACTATACAAACAGATTATTGGATCGTTGATGTACCTGACGAACACCAGACTAGAAATTTGTTTTGTCGTGAACACCTTGAGTCAATTTCTGGTAGAACCCAGACATGTTCACCTAGTGGCTACAAAACATGTGATGAGGTACCTTAAAGGTACAATAGATTATGGTCTCAGCTATGATGGAGATCATGATTTCACATTGAGTGGATATACTGATGCAGATTGAGCAAGAAGTGTTTCTGATAGGAAAATCACTTCAGGATGTTGTTTCAGTTTGGGATCAGCTATGATCTCGTGGCAAAGTAGGAAGCAATCTAGTATTGCTCTCAGCACAGTGGAAGAAGAATACATTGTTGCATGTTCTGCCAGCTGTGAAGCTATATGGCTTCAAAAGTTGTTGACCAACCTATTTGACTTAGAGATGAGAGAAACCTTGATTCTATGTGACAACCAAAGCTGAATAAAGATGACAGAGAATCATGTATTCCATGACAGTTCGAAGCACATAGAGATACGTTATCATTACATCCATGACATGGTGCAGAGAGGAGCCTTAAAGCTCCAGTACATTAGCACGGATGAACAGGTTGTTGACGTGTTGACCAAGCCACTATCTCGTATAAAGTTTGAGTACTTTCGAGATAACCTTGGTATAGTCCGAAAGGACCCTCCTCGAAAGGGGGAGAAGATGTTGTGATGAGACATCTCTTGCTTCCGATGTGATGGTTGCGACGTAAAGCAAGATGATGTGATATGACTAGTATTGTGCTTCCAGATGGATAGCTGTGACGTAAAGCCAGACTAGTATCCTGCTTTCGACCTGATGTTTGTGACGTAAAGCAGGATGAGTACCTTTCTTCCAACCTGATGGTTGTGATGTAAAGAAAGATGATGTGTGACTAGTACTATGCTTCCGACTGTATAGCTGCGACGTAAAGAAAGTCTAGTTCCCTGCTTCCGACCTGATGGTTGTGATGTAAAGAAGGATGTGTACCTTTCTTTCGACCTGATGGTTGTAACGTAAAGAAAAATGATATGATGAGAATAGCACTGAGCTTCCAGCTGTATAGCTGTGACGTAAAGCTAGTCTAGTATCCTGCTTCCGACCTGATGGTTGTGACGTAAAGCAGAACGAGTATCTTGCTTCCAGCTTGAGTGTTGTGACGTAAAGCAAGATGATGAGATGAGACTAGTATTGTGCTTCCATCTTGATAGTTGTGACGTAAAGACAGTCTAGTATCTTGCTTCCAGCCTGAGTGTTGTGACGTAAAGCAAGACATTGAGATGAGACGAGTACTGAGCTTCCAGCTTGACAGCTGTGACGTAAAGCCAGTCTTGTATTATGATGAGCCAACCTTGTGTTGTGATGATGATGATGTATCAGTTTTTATACTNATGTTGTCCTCTCTCTCTCACATGATGCTGCTGAAGAATACCCTTCTTGTTAAGGGGGAGTGTTGAAATAATGTAACTGCAAAGAGTATTCTTATTATTATTTGATATATTATTCATTGGATCAATCCCCATTGTGGATTGATCATGTCGGCTAATGTAATAGGACCAAATCCCCTTTTGCGGATTGGTCAAATGATAATTGTAACAGGTAGAATATGAAGTTGGCCCCAGTAGATATTTAAGTGGCCCCAGAATATAATAAAGGTAGTTATAACTATCGGGTTGGAGAAGTCATCCATGCTAGTGAAGAGACACTTCACACGTGCCAGTCTAATATAAATAAGGAGGCTAGTGCCTCACTTAGACACACAACGCACTTGCTCATTTTGAGAGACAATTTTCAAATCTGCTATTAAAGAAGAAGGAGAGAGAATGGCACATATCTGGGAGAGGATCTTCTGCATTAGTTTAAGAGATCTCTTGGAATTTAATTGGATATCTATATTAAGAAAGTTTTGTTGGGTTTTCTTCCCCTAGAGGGCTTCCCAAGATAAATGTTGTGTCTCTTGTGATTGTTTGTTTCTCAGTGTTCTTGGATTATGCTATTGCTATCTAATGAAATGCAAAGAACTATAATAATGGCTTAAACATTAACACTCCTATGACCGGAAAAGGAAATCTATCATGAAAAGAACCACCAAGAAGAGGAGGATTACTCTAGATCACTCCATCCTCATTACCACGGAGGAAAAATTGATCAACACAGAGCACGCCAAAACATATGAACTTATCGGCGCAGGGATGGAAATCACAAATGCCACCTTGTACAGAGAAAAAAGGGATGAAGAGGAGTTGGCCGCTGCTCTGAAGAAATTGGAACATCCACACCATTTGGCGAATTATTACCAGGACACCACATAGGCTGTGGTGTTCCTGAAGAGCGAATTTCAAGAGGCCTACGGTAAATTTACAGATGAACGACACATATTCACTGCAAGGATAGCCTAGATTCAAGAAGACACCATAATGTCATTGGCGACGTGCAAGGATATGGAAAGGTGGTATGAGAAAGCACACCGATCCATGGAAAGGATCGACTACATCAGCACGATTCAACAAGGTTGAGATGTCGAATAGCATGGCATCCGAGTACTCAGGGAAAGCAACATCGACCGCATAAAGAAGTTGGTCGAATATTGGGTAAAAATGGATCAAGAACCTCATTGGGAAATCCAAGAGAAATGGGTCGAGTGCGAAAAAAGTTGGACCAAGATCAACCGAGCAATAAGAGACATCGATCTCCCTAAATTTGGCACACTTGAGGAATTTGTTGAATTGCATGACGTAGTCAAATTACATGTCAAACAAGACTCATCATGGGTTGCGGAGGTAGAAAAGGTGGCGAACATGACGTCAGGTCAGGTGTATCAGTTCATGTAACACTCGATCAAAGCTCGAACCATGTTATAACAGTTAAGTGCCAGAATAGTCAAGTATCGGGCACAGGCAGTAGAGATAAGAGAGATCATTTCAGCCCCAATGGAACAACATAGATTCCCATATGCTAACACATGCGAGGATCTCTTTGTCAAATGGTTGGAGTACGAGAAGAGTTATCCACTCAAGTGAGATCATTTGATGACTCTTAGAAGACTGAGAGATGAAAGTGCCATGTGGCGAGTTTTTGTTTTACTTAGTTGCACTTTTAGTAGTTATTTTTAGTTAATGATATATTATAAATAAGAGGATCGACCTGTTAGCAATGGTCGATGGTGGTTGCAAAAACCCTCATTTTTGGATTTGTAAAGAACTATTTCAGAGCTTCCTTAATTGAGAAGTCTTGTTTAGGACCAGAGACAAAGTTTGTGTTTTATCAAAAGAATGTGTGATTGGATATGAAGAAGAATTATTTCTTATTTATATTTAATGAATGGATGTTGTAATGAGTAAGAACTTCTGAATCTGTTGATAATTTATCTGATTCAATAATTTTACAGTTCTTGCCTTTAATGATGAAAAGTAAATCGTTGTGTTAATATGTAATTGATGATTAGAGTTAATGAAACTATTTTTCTTGCCATCGTTTATTGCATGTATGTTTTCTTCTGATAATTGTATCTCAGTCAATAATTGAAACACCTGCAGGTTAATGTATTAGTACTAGGCTTGTGGTAGAGAATCATTGTCTGCATGCTAGAGTGAAAGGGTTATCCCAAGCTCAACCTTCTCCAGTGGTTAAGTTTTCCCACTTTGTTACCTAGTTAGTTTATACCGGATTTTATCTTGTATCGGTCCCACCTATAAGAGAAAATACAAAAAGAGAACATCTGAACCAAAGCAGAAGCTTTTGCAAGAAAATGTAAAGCCCATCGATTAATTGGCCAGATCGCGAGATCTAGAGAACCATTCCACTATTAAACATTTCAAAGTCTAATTGGGCCTTGGTGGCGGGTTTAGTTCCTACTATTGAGTTAAATGGATTTAGGACCCCTCAATAGAATTGGCGCTAGAAAGAGGGCCTGAAGAATGAATGGCTAACAATATTTTTTACAAAATATTTCACACATCCTGTAGATTCAAAACAACCCACATGCATGGGTAGTCATTCCCAAGACATCCCACACACATTGAGTACTCCTGAAACGAGTAACTCACCCTAGCGAGAGGAAGAACATATTTTCCCTGATATACCTTACACTCTTCCTCACGAGGAATTGAACCAATTCAAAAGAATCACAAGAGCTTACGCTCGACAGATCTGTTTGTTTCCCTTAGCTCTGTTACTTCCTCGAAGAAAACAAATAAGCAAACTAGTGGTCGAGTCCCCCGACCAAGTTTTTGTGCACACAGTAGAAGACTTGATAGATTTCGCCCTCACCAAAATCGAAAATCATCTTAATCTAATCCCTAAAACACCAGCCGACATCTTCTCTGAGCCCGACGATTTTTCCAAAGAGGAAGGGTTTAACTCAAAATGCTCAGTTTCGAGATCGGAAAACATGGAAGATAACAATGATCATAATGAATAAAGGGGAAACGCACCTTAGAATAATCAACCTTGGTAGGCTAGATATTCTTTGGCCATCCCTGGGTGAGTACATAACCTTCCCCAACATCCAGAAAATTTACTCCCTAAATTTAACCCTGAAACCTCAGGATTGCCTGAAGACCCTATCAAAAAATTCATACCATCTATCAAACTGATGAATGTCCAACATGAAGACGTAGTATGCATGCTTTTCCCCTAAACTTTCGATAATTTGTCCTCCACATGGTATTTTAACTTACCTGTAGGATCCATAACTAGTTGGATGAAGTTTCAAAAGGATTTTCTAGATAAATTTGCAGAGGAAACCACTACAGGAGCTTTGATGGTCGAATTGTTTGCTGCCACCATGAGTTCAAAGGAGAAGGTTAAAGACTTCAATCAAAGATTCACCACTATATTAAATAAATTCCAACCCAAAGCTAAACCCACTCAGGAGTTACAAATCGAAGTATACGCTAACACTCTCCCAACTTTTATTTCCATGTTTGTAAAGAGGACTTCCAAAGAAACCTTAGCTAAAAATTTTGAAGAAGCCAAAACGATAGAATTTCAGATGAAGGGATGTAAATTAGAAGGCCATGTCTTATTAGTTAAAAAAGAAGTTTAACCTCCTCCTAGGAGAGGGCTATTGTTGACTAGACCCCAACGGAAACAAACAAAACAAGGTCCTGAAAATGGAAGTGGGGACATAGAAGGCCTACAACGCATGGTCAAGAAGTTGTCAAACGAAATCATAGATTTGAAAATAAGTGTAGGGGAAGGAAACCAAGGCCAGAGGCCCTATAAACTTTTTTCAAAAGAAATCCATTGTTCAAAGCAATTGAACCTCCCCCAACCAACTTAAACGTCGATCTAGGAAATGTAGCTTCTGACTCTTTCTATACGTATCACCAAGAGAAACACTCTAAAAGAGACTACCCACAATGGGTGCATTCCATGAATTTGATGGCCAACCGGTTTCTGGATGAAGTCTCCCTAACTGAGCAATCAAGCGGATCAGTTATGAATACTGTTGATTAGGAAGAAGTTGATCGACCAGAAGAAACAACCATGTCGATATGGTACCCTGACTTACCAATTCCTTTCGATGACCTATTTAAGGTTCAAGAACCACCCGTAGAGGTCTTGGTTGTACAAAATCGAAGTAGGGGTGAACCTGTCTCAAATGATATTACTATTGCCCAAACTTCGGGAGGAAAACCAGATCCCGGTCACCCGAAAGTGCCTTTTGTCCCCCGAAGAAATCCTATAAACATCCATACATGAGAATCGCCCAAGATAGACTAAAACGTAGAACACTTGAAAAATTTGAAAGAAAATATATCGGTCATGGACATATGTAGAATCCCTCAACAAAAAGACTTTATGTTACAAGCATTGAAACCAGTAGAAAATCTTACAACAAGCACTGACCAAGGAGGAAATCTAACTCCCACGGATCTAAGGAATAAACCAACTATGAACGCCTACTCTGAAGATAAGGGAAAACCTTTTGTCCCACCATTCCTTTTGACGTTTGAAGTCTTCAATGGAAACCTCCATAATTGTTTGGCTAACTCGGGAGCATCCTCTAATGTCATGATGTTGTCTATTTGCAAAAAATTAAACATGGTCCCTCTCAAAAGTGATAAACATGTTATACAATTAGACAAAACTCAGTTGAAGGTTATGGGAGAGCTCAAAGATGTAATGATCAGAATAGCGACGCACTCTAAATTTGTGCAAGTAATTGACATCATTGTAGTAGATATCTTAGAAGCTTATGGTTTGTTATTGAGCCAAGATTGGTATGAGAAGTTAAACAGATACTTTAGTACAAACTAGGATCACCTTTGGTTTCCATTAAAGGGGCACACGAATATGATCAGGATCGATAGGGAAAGATATCTAAAACATATTGTCACTAACTTAGAAACCCTCAATGAACCCTCATCGACAGATTTTCCCATGCTAGGCAATTATTCCTGTGACTCTGATTTCGGGAATCTCTCCCCTCTCTCATATGATGTCCCTCTTACTAAAAACTTCGAAATAATTTTTCAAGAAAACTTGCCGACGGTGACAAAGGAAACCCTCTTTTGTCAAGGACTTGCATTAGAAATCACGAAACAAATAGGGGAAAAGGAGGAAACTGGTAGGAAAAGGGAAACTGAAAACTTTTGCTCACTAATTTGGACGTTATACTTTGATGGATATAAATCGCAAGAAGGGTCAAGGGTAGGGTGCATCCTCATTGATCCAAAAGGTAAACGACATCTCATGTCCTATAGACTAGAATTCGAGTGCACAAACAACACTGTCGAGTATGAAGCCCTAGTACAAGGGCTAAAGAAATCCATAGACTTAAACATTAAAGAATTGAGGTTTTTGGAGATTCTGAAATCATTGTTAAACAAGTAAGGAACAATATACAATGCAACTCTCCACACCTGAAGAATTGCCAACATGAAGTGCACACGCTAATAGAGCATTTTGAAGCCTTCAACATTATAGCGATCCCCAAAACAAAGAACATTCTTGTTGATTCTTTGGCCACCGTTGACTCAAGGCTATCACCTCTAGAAGACTATGAAGTCTCCCAGTTCACTGTGGAACTGCTCTACAAAGCGTCGGTGCCCAACAATATTTCTAACTGGAAGGTCTTTGAAGGAGATGAACAGATCATCAACTTTTTGACCAATCAAGATAATTTTAAAGACTTAACTATTGATGATGAAGTATTCCAAGAGCAATTAGCAGAAACAAATCATCCTACAGATAAATCGACTGACAAACCAAGGTCTCACACGAAACCGAAAGGGGTAGCTAATTTAGAAAAACTTTTTGACTTAAGAGAAAGATTCAAAGGGTCAACCAACACAAAGATGGGGAAGTTCATGTCTCATGCATGAAACTTTAAATCTAGGAACCCCAGAAAACCCCAGGAATATAAATCTCGACAAGACAATATCTAAAGAGAAAAGGAAGGCCTATCTCAAACTTTTCAGACAATATCAAGATGTTTTTGCATGGTCCTACCGAGATCTGAAAACTTATGATACTCATATTATTGAACATATTATCCCATTAAACTAGCCGAAAGTGAAACCCTTCCAACAGAAGCTCCGAAAATACCACCCATCCCTGGAGCCTCTCATGTGTCAGAAGTTAAAGAAACTACTAGATGCCAAGATTATCTTCCAGGTTAGACACTCTGCATGGGTAGAAAATTTGGTTCCTTTGAGGAAAAAGTCTGGGGAGATCCACCTATGCATAGATTTCAGAAACCTCAACAGATATTTAGAAAAGGACAACTACCCAATCCCACCAATGGAGCAACTCTTGCAGACTGTGTCAGGCTCTGAGATTTTCTCCCTGCTGGACATTTTTTCAGGTTACAACCAAGTTCTAGTTTTAGAGGAAGATCATTTGAAAACTACCTTTTGAACCAAGTGGTGAACCTTCGCTTATAAATGTATGCCCTTTGGGTTAATCAATGTAGGGGAAACCTTCCAGAGGGCCATGGACGTAGCGTTTTGAGGGCTAATCAACAAATGTGTAGTAGTCTATTTGGATGATGTGAATGTGTATTCAAAGAAAGAGAATATCACATCCAACATTTAACCCAGATTTTTGAAAGGTGTAGGAAATATGGTATATCCTTAAACCCTAAGAAAACTATTTTTGGTGTCGAAGAAGGTAAGTTGTTAGGCCACATTATATCTCAAACAGGTATTTTCATAGACCCAGAACAGATTAAGGCTATAGCTCATCTTCCATTACCCCACAAAAAAAGGCTATGCAATCATTCTTTGGGAAAATCAATTTTGTGAGGAAATTCACCCCTAATTTTGTTGAAATGATCAAACCCTTACAATGATGATCCGTAAAGATGTTGAATTTAAGTGGGACGATGAACGGAAAAGGGATTTCAGCAATATCAAGACTGCGATATTTCAAGCCCCAGTGTTGTGAAGCCCCGATTTTAACAAAGATTTATTCCTCTATACTTTCACCTCCAACCAATCGTTAGTTGCAGTATTGAATCAGAAGGATGATGACAACAATGAGGCCCCAGTATCATTCATGAACACTAATCTCCAAGGGGCCAAACTAAATTACCCTGCTATAGACAAGCAGGCTTATGCAGTATACAAGGCAGTAAAGCACTTCAGATCTTACATCCTTAAGAACCATACCAAACTCATCGTGCCTCACCCTGCAGTATGATCCCTATTGAATCAACAAGAGATGAGGGAAAGAAGAGGGAACTGGATGGCAGTAGTCCAAGAATTTGATCTAGATATAAAACCCGCTAAACTGGTTAAAGGACAAGGGTTATGAAAACTCGCAGTTGAATACCAGGACCAAGTAAATGAAGACCTTGGATGGGAGAATGAATTGGAATTATGGTGTGGTGAAGCTTCATACACCTCCCCAGGGCAAGAGTCTTGGTACAAGAAACTGACTTATCTCCTGCATCATGGGACTTTCCCAAAAAACCTAAACCCTAGGTAAAGAAGATCCCTCAAGTTAAAATCCGCACAATATCGCCTCATAAATTCGGTGCTCTTCCGTGTTAATTATGATGGGTTACTTTTAAGATGTCTCAAACGTGAAGATGCAGAAAAAGTTTTGAAGGAGCTCCATGATGGTCCTGCAGGTGGAAATTTCACAGGAAACACCACTGCTCATAAAATACTGATAGATGGTTATTATTGACCTACTTTGTTCAAGGACGCTCACACATACGCTAGAAACTGTAAAACTTGTCAAATAACCGTGGGGAGGGAGAAGAGAGCAATTGTCTCACTCCAACCAGTGGTCGTTTCTAGGCCATTCGAGTAATGGGGGTTAGATATCATAGGATAAATTACATTGAGTTATTCAAAACAGTGTAGATACATACTAACCGCCACAGATTATTTCACGAAATGGGCAAAGGCCATCCTTCTGAATCATGTAAACAAAAAGTTGGTGATCCAATTCATAGAACAACAGTTGATCACAAGGTTTGGTGTGCCTTTCATCCTTGTTTCTGATAATCCATATTATTTTTCCTCCTCCTTATTAACATATTTTTCTCTAGACAAAGGTATCATAATCAGATACTCTACAAACTACTATCCACAGGGAAACAGAGTAGCAGAATCAACTAATAAGAACCTAGTGAGGATATTGAAGAAAAAAGTTGCAGACAACCAAAGGAATTGGCATAGTTCACTTCATAATTCTTTATGGATCGATAGAGTTACACCTAAGGAAGCTATAGGGAATTCCCCATACTTTCTGGTATACAGACAGGAATCCATTCTCCCGAACGGGCTATATCTTCCATCTCTTCAACTTGCTCAGGATTCGAGAGGACAACCCTCATCAATCATACAACAAAGAATTGATACCCTACTCATGCTGGAAGAAGAAAGGGAGAAAGAAAAATCAAAGTTCATATCTCATCAGCAGATAGTTAAAAGATGGTTTGATAAGCATAAGGCTAAAGAGAAGAATTTTGAAGTGGGAGACTTAGTCCTAAAATGGGACAAAGCAAATGAGCCTAAAGGAAAACATTCTAAGTTTCAGAATCTATGGTTCGGACCTTTCCAAGTGGCCGAGAAGATCGAGGTAGGCACGTATCGGCTGCAGAATATGAGGGGGGAACCTGACGCCCTCCCAGCAAATGGCCAAGCCCTAAAACAATATTTCCACTAGAATTTAAAAAATAAAAATAAAAAATAAAATAAAATAAACATTTATTTTGGTGTGTGCATTTTCACGATGTTTTGTTTTAGGTAGGTCGATTGCGGATACTTTTTGTTTTTGTTTCTTGCTTCTTGTACTTCTGCACTTTTGAATATTGTGTTTCACAAGACAATGGTTGACCTTAATTCATGTGATATGATGAACTCTGCTCCTAACTCATCGCTCACGTACAACACAAGAAGAGTTATGGGACCTGCGGTTGTTTTAAGGGGTTCTCTATCTAACTTGTGCAGATGAACAACCTTGGGAAAGTGATGAAGTGTATGTCAGGTGGTCTGCTAAAACCTTAAAGGAAAGAGGGTAAGTTGGAAAGGACTACATGTACCTCAGAGACAAAGCTAGCAAAGTTTCACCTTAACCATCTCATTTTGAAAATAACACATGTCCTCCTCTCCCACTCACTCAAGGCATTCTACTGAAATAAAATCAACTATATCAAATGAGTGCACAATAAGAGAGGGTATCCAGATAACACTGTCGGGGCTATGGATGCTCTCTAGTAGAAAAGCAAGGTTTGTGACGTCGGGGTGACTCCGTCGGGGCTATGGACCCTTGCTGGCAGCGGAGCAACACCGTAGCAAGTGAATAAGGGTAACTAAAGGGCCTAGTGTCAGTGAATGCTTTACTAGTCTCTTGCCAAAGGGGGCGTGAGTCAGGGTTACAGGAAACGAAGGTGGGATAAAGGTTGAAAACCCCATAGGCAGGCCCAAATGCACCAACCAGGGGATTTCAAATGCAAGGATAAAAGAAGCTTGGATAAAAAAAACAGTTAAGTTCTTAATCATCTTTTGCATCACCTTCAACTGAGCCTGAGGTAGGAACAAATATTCTTCTTTCTCCCAGTAAGTCGTCATTTGTTGAGCACTCAACACACCCTAAAAAAAAAAAACCTCTATCAATTTTTGTTTTTGGGTACCACTTGATCTTTTGCACTACCTGAATTGACTTCATTTCAAGAAAAAATTTTGTGTCTTTGCTTAGTCTCATGAGTCTCATCACCTATTCAAGTTTGTTTGAACTTATGAAACCCCATGACTTAAAAGGCCTTAACAACTGAATAAAGAATCGACATCCGAAACACTTCACCCGACATGCTCAGATTTGGTGTCGACAAAAGGAAGTTTTTTTTTGTGACAAGTCTTGCATAAGATTATTGTCGATAGTCGATTCCCCTTCTTCATCGGTAAAAGACGAGGAGAATAGACGTTAACAAAGAAGGAAAATATATCACCAATAGTCGATGCCCGATGCGCTTATCGGAATCGGGAAAAACCTAGAAGGATCGCAACAAACATTCTGACCGCACTAAAGGATATTCCTGATTGTCGATCCCTGATGCGTTTTCGGCATCGAGACTTTTATGAGGGAGCTAATTCGAAGAAAGCACTTGATAGGGTTATCATTGATCGTCGACCCTAGATACTTTTCGGCATCGGCAAGCTAAGGTTCATTTTAGAATGAGTAACTTAAGGAAAGTCCTAACTCCGATTAGTACACACGAATTAGTTGACCAGTATTCAACACCACGTCTCTTTACCAGGTTGGAGAACCGTATGGTCTAGTTTTACCCCGAGTCATCCTTTGTTCCCTGGGTCCGAGTCACACCTCCAAGTTAGCTTTACCACGGTAGCATTGTACGGTGAAATTGATCGACATTGAAGCTTTTGCAGAAGGACATCAATGAAAACATTCATAACACATCCCCGATCCCCGATCCACTCACTAAGAGAGCGACACGATGGGACGTTTTAGCATTAGATACGATCAGATTTTGAGCATTTAAGGAGATAATTAATACCAAATCCCACATTATTTTCTACCTCGTGCACCAATCACAACAATCGTTTAAAATCACCAATAGACCACATCACCCCCCGTGCCTCCACTGTCAACCCACGATGAATTTAAGTTATAGAGATTCGGTGGAAGATTTATTAAAATTTCACTCATCACCCGAATTGAATGGTTGATGCGACACAGTAAGTTCTCCCCTACTTAAAATCTCTTGAGCCATTGCAAACGAAATCATTTTGTGCATAAGAGAAATTATGGAGCATCTGAAAGAGCATGACGAGCTACTCAAAGGTTGTATCGATCTCGTGATTGACAAAATAACTAGGTTTTAACAAGATTCAAAGGTATGCATCTAAGTCTATGAATTTGTTGGTTGTAATTCATATGTTTTTTGTCAGGTTTTGTTTTACACAATCTCTAAAAGTTTATTTTAGTTGCAGAAACAATGTTGCCACGAAATCCAACCACCAAACGATCATCGAGGTCACCGAAGCTAAAAGAACCAGAGATGGGAGAATGCTCCTCTCCAGGGGTCACAAAACAATTAGAATACACTCTGAGGCCAGAACCAGTCATTAAGACAACAATGAAGAAGGTTTTCATTCATCCTCTGGCCTTTGGAGATATAGAGGAAAGCACAGGATTCAATATGGTACTCCCACATTGGGGAGAACTATTTAATGATATCAGCCGAGAGGAATACCCAGAATATATATCACACAGTGATCCAGATGTAAGAGCGCTCAACGATGAGGTGTTCCCGAACATATGACGGTCATACCTACATATGGTGGCAAGAAGAACCCCTATTTTTCCCTGTATTGAAGTCTTGAAGTGGCTCATCGACCACAGAGACACACATAAATGTTTGATCAACGATGACAATGGGGGGTGTGTCGGAGTGTTCCTGCCAGTGGAAGTTCAGAAATAATACAATCTTAGAGATTCTGAGGAGTGGTTGAACACAAGCTTTGTGGTGAAGTTCTACGAATGCCACAACATCAACCGGGTGATGGCCTCATGGTGGAGGGAGGACAAGAAGTTCACCAACCAAAACACTGGCTGGTACGGGATGGCCAACTTAAGGGAGCCATACATCTATTTGATGGCTCTCATCTGTCGATTATATGGAGAGAATAATTGCTCCATATTTTCAGAGGCATGGATGCCCTTGGCTTACATAGTGGCGATCTCCGGGAGCAGTTTCAACTAGGGAGAGGTAATTTCTAAACAACTGAGCATCTATATACAACAGGTTCAGACGTCGAAGGAAGGAGAGATGTCAACTTTCTACATGGCTTCTTATTTTCTCGATGTCATGTGCACCCGAAACATCTTCTTCGGCATGAATCTGAGTTGGCATGTCGCAAAGCTCCCTATCCACGCCTATTTTAGCGTGCTATGGGAGAACAGGTATAAAACGTCTTACTCCCCCATCTGCGATGAATTCAACACGTGAATTTATTTTATTCTTTTTAATAAGGAATGCTTGAGACTATCTGCTGCAGCCCAAAAAATGATCTCCAAGGTAGGCCATTGGTACCTCGACGAGTGTGACACCTACATCAGGGTGTTCGAGGCCACCGAAGCACCACATCTCCTACCAACTCATGTCCCAGACCGGCTTGTAATAGGAGAAATATGATATCAAACCATTTTGCAAGGCTACAACGCCACCTTGGTCAAGGACAAGAAGCGAGCGTTCATACCCTATGGTTTCCATGTAGGTTTCTACTTGGTAAAAGATACAGCTCAAGCCAAACAAGAAGGGTTGATCCAAATCGAGTTCAGATTCCTGGCAGACCGATTCTACAAGCACGATCCAAAGGGCCTAGTCTTGCAACACGCTTCACAAGTGTCGTCCTACTGGTTGTATGCCCATAACGAATTCGAAGACAAAGTCTTCACAGAAAATGCCCAGGATTGGGACGAGGTGGTAGAAAGGATGGTCGRCCCCAAAATGACCAGGTTAAAGGCCATGAGCTTGGATGAACATGTGACGAAAATAGAGCAGTCGGCTCAAGAGGCCCTTAGATCCATGGAAGAAATCAGAGCGACAGAGGCAACAAAGGTTCCCCTGGTGGCTCCAATATAGGATAGGGGATTTCCTATGACAGAGGATGCATAAGCAAGGGGATTGCTCATGATAGAATAGACACAGTGAGTAATTGATCAGCTGCAAGATGACCTAGACCTCATAGGAATGACAATGACCCCTGTCGACGACCCAGATGAAAGCCGGGCAAGTCCAAGTGCCCTGAGCTAATACAAATTGATGAAATCGTTGGGTTAGATAACCCTAAAGTTACAACGCCATAGGCCAGATCACCTGAGGACATTTTAACTCGGCTAGAGATAGCAAGAACATCAGGTAGAGCAGGTGCACCAAACCCCCTCCATGACTTGATAACAATTTATGATGATGAATAAAGTTCGGAGGTGTCCCTGGTGACTCCTATGTAGATCACAGAGGAAAAGGAGCCCGAGAAGGCATCTTCCCCAGCTCCTAATGGTCGAATGTAGGGCCTTCCACAGAATGACCAGGAGGTCGAAAGTGTCTTGGACACTGAGATACCCGATGTACTAGAGATCCAAATAGATAGTCTGACGGATGAGTCAAGGTTGGGCGAACAAAAGGAAGAATTTCCACAGCAGGAAATCGACATCTTAACAGTCGGTTATCAAGTAAGTACCAAGCCTATCCCTGATGCTTCCATTTCAATCGGTGCTCAACCTCCTGACGAGCAACAACCAGAGGTCGGACCTTCAGAACACATGGAAGAGGTTCAAGAACCCATTATTGAATAGATATACATCGTCGAAAGCCTAGGAAATATGCTTACCTGGGAAGATCAGCAAATCCCCAAACCCGTGGATGAATTTTTTTATATACAGGCCATCTCCTATGACCAGAAAAGGAAATCTATCGTGAATAGAACCACCAAGAAGAGGAGGATTACTCTAGATCGCTCCATCCTCATCACCACAGAGGAAAAAATGATCAACACAGAGCACGCCAAGACATCTAAACTTATCGACACAGGGATGGAAATCAAAGATGTCACCCTGGACAGAGAAAAAAGGGATGAAGAGGAGTTGGTTGCTACTCTGAAGGAATTGGAACATATACATCATTTGGTGAAATAGTACTAGGACACCACATAGGTCGCGATGTTCCTGAGGAGCGAATTCCAGGAGGCCTACAGTATATTTACAAATGAACGACACATATTCACTGCAAGGATAGTCGAGCTTCAAGAAGAGACCCGCATGGCATTGTGACATGAAAGGATATGGAAAGGTGGTATGAGAAAGCACACCAAGATATGGAAAGGATTGACTACATCAACGTGGTTCAACAAGGCTAAGATGTCGAAGAGCACGACATCTAGGTACTCAGGGAAAGAAGCATCGACTGGATAAAGAAGTCGATCGAATATTGTGTAAAAATGTCTCAAGAACCTCATCAGGGAATCCAAGAGAAATGGGCCGAGTGCGAAAAAAGTTGGACCAAGATCAGCCAAGCAATGAGAGACATCGACCTCCCTAAATTCGGCACACCCAAGTTCTTTGTCGACTTGCGCGACGTAGTCAAATTACATGTCAAATAAGATTCATCATGGGATGTGGAGGTAGCAAAGGTGGCGAACATGGCGCCAGGTCAAATGCAGCAGTTCATGGAACACCCGATCAAAGCTCGAACCATGTTATAGCAGTTAAGTGCTAGAATGTTCAAATATCAGGCACGAGCAGTAGAGATAAGAGAGATCGTTTCGTCCCCAATGGAACAACACAGATTCTTGTATGCTAACACATGAAAGGATCTCTTCGTCAAATGGTCAGAGTATGAGAAGAGTCATCCACTCAATTGAGATCATTTGATGGCTTTTAGAAGACTGAGAGATGAAAGTGCCATGTGGTGAGTTTTTGTTTGACTTAGCTGCACTTTTAGTAGTTATTTTTATTTAATGATAGGTTATAAATAAGAGAATTGACCTATTAGCAATAGTCAATGGTGGTTGCAAAGACCCTCATTTTTGGATTTGTAAAGAACTATTTCGGAGCTGCCTTAATTGAGAAGTCTTGTTTAGGACCAAAGACAAAGTTTGTGTTTTATCAAAAGCGTGTGTGATTGGATCTGAAGAAGAATTATTTATGATTTATATCTCATGAATGGATGATGTAACAAGTAAGAACTTCTGAATCTGTTGATAAGTTATCTTATTCAATATTTTTACAGTTCTTATCTTTAATGATGAAAAGTAAATTGTTGTGTTAATATGTAATTGATGATTAGAGTTAAGGAAGCTATTTTTCTTATCATCGTTTATTGCATGTATGTTTTCTTATGATAATTGAATCCAATCAATAAATAAGCCACCTAAGCATGTGCATCAAAGATCACTATATCAAACAATTAAGTGTTCAAAGACATTATGCGACTTGTCAAGCTTGAATATGGAAGGGTTGACAAGGTATTCTATTGGGTAGATCTTTCCCAGGGTCAAGGAGAGTTTCCAAGAGACCCCTCTCTAAGACATGTAAAGTGGGAGAAGTGGTTAGGGTCAAGACTCAATGGGCATATAGCTCATGACATACAAGAGATCGTAGTGTCTCATTCATGGGTGCCTTTGCAGAGGGTGTATGGTACCTTCATCTACAATGCACTTTTTCCAAGCCCATTATTTTGTCATTCTTTCATTCTTTCATAAATTTAAGGAAAGGTTGAAGGCCACTGCCCTGGCATTGTGTCCAGATAATGATAGTGTCACCCACAAACATCTAGTGGAAATGAAAAGGTTGGCTCGTGATGAGTCCCCATTTCTCTCAGCCATGCAACTGAGATCCATTACCCTGGATTGGTGACCAGATGATGGTAATGTCATACCACTAGATATTCATGGACATGATAGGTCGACTCGTGATGAGACCTCCTATCCTCCAACTAACATTTTAAGCATTTTTAATCATATTTTATTGTGGGCCCCCCTTTACTCAAAGATAAGTGTTTCAATGCTTTATTGGGTGATCCTTGGGAGAAGCATCTAGAAGGTTCATGCATAGACTTTTATATTTTACCCAACATCAATCCCTATGGGCCTTTAGCCCCTTATTCCCATAGAATGAGGGACAAGCCCTTCTTGGGTCAATACACCCTAAAATCCCAAGAGATAAGGAAAATTGGGAGGAATAGTGATGGAAAGTGGTAAGTATGGTCGGGAACGATACGATCGCTCTTCAAGGGAGTTCCTAGTAGAAAACCCATCCCCAAGGAAGACCACTTACTAGGGAACAATTTCAACCGCCGACGTGAAGCATGGAAAAAGGCATAATGTCCAATAATATATCATGAAATCTAGAGAAATATAAAATACAACATACCCAAATGGCTTAAATATTGAAATTATGCTTACCATAATACTGACTTGTACCTCATGGAGCAAGGCCCGTTACCTTTCGGAAGCTATCTGATGTGGTGGATGCCATCTGGAAATCTGTGACCATCTATGGTGGTGAGAATAGTCTCCATATATGCAAAAGGATATTGTTGGTCATGTACTCTCCCAACACTCCATATCTGCAACCCGAGGGCCTCAAGACATAATCTCCTTAGTTATCCACAAAATGGGGATAACATCTTCTACAACTACCCTTCTTCCCAAACTTCAATTCTCTCTTCTTTTTTAACTGTCATTTCCATCAAGCAAGCATTCTCTTTAATAGAGTTGCCTCGAAATGCCAACCATCAAGGTGATTTGTTTCACCTTCTTGAGGCCTTTTGTCCTTTTGTCTTCAAGTTGATTATTGGTTTCAAACTTTTCCTAAATCTAATTTACAATGCTTGGATGAGAAAATATTTTGGATCCATTTCAAAACACCTCTATAGGTGGATCTCCACAACCTAGAGTTGTAAATCCAAGAAGTGTGCATATATCCATGTGCTCAATTTATGCATGAAAATTCAACAATAAGATATATGTTTAGGGCCGCTAGAAATTTTATGGGACAAGAAGGTTTTTAGTTTGAGATTTATTGCAGAAATTTCCAACAATCAAAAAGAAGGCAGCAAGACCGAAATTATGGGCTGAAATGTTTTTCCAAATATGAATTCTTATTTCATATTTCATCTACATGTTTGATAACGAGCAGAAAAGAAAAGGTTTCTGCATATTTTTATTGGAGCCTCCTAAACCCTTACTTCTTAAGGGTAATAAAGACGATGTTTGTGAAGAATACATCAACCCTATCCAACAATGGATAAAGCAAGCTTGCAATGGTGAATGCCATACTTGGCATGACCTTGGTGTTCTTTGTCATCTTCATGAGCCTCTTTCATATTGTATCCTTCTCATAATAGTTATTCCAACATTTGTTCGCTTTATTTTTTATGTCTACTTGTTTTGGTTCATAGCCAAACACAAGGAAAAATCTCATGGCATGGATGAGATGATTCGATGGTTGCATTAGCTTTGTGATTTCACCTAGCATGTTCATATTCATATTTAGGGTAGAGTGCAACATTCATGAGCACAAAGTTTATTTTCATATTCCCTTTGAAATTTTTGCTCGGTGCCTTTCTTTGTAAGACCAGTTTTGAGAAATTTTGTAGTGAGGAAAAAGATATTTCGATAGCTTGTATGTGGGGTTTTGGGATGTGAATCCTGCCACATATTTTTGCACACTTTTCATGGCCATTTATTAGCAAGTACAACATAGACCTCAAGTTCTCTTGCATTCTTTAAAAAGAATGCAAGTCCCCACTTGGAGCCAGTTGTTACCCCTCATATTGTATGGGGCCCTACACTTGTGATTTTCATCACACATGTCAAAGGTTTGTAGGATGACACTGCTGGAGAATTTAATGGACTAGGGGTACATAGTTTATGGACACTTCCATGGATATTGTTTCTATTATGACAGTTTTTCTTACACCCATGTTCTTAGTTTGGAGTATTGTGATATTAATTGATTGATTTGGATGGAGGAGACTCGTCTCTTCATTTTTTTGGATGGGTTATCATAGCTCATGCACTGGTGCTCCTCTCATATTTGATGGATTATCCTTCCAGTGGGTATCTTTGATGACTTTCATAAGATGCTTGACTTAGTGATAGAGCACCTTAGATCACATGGATATTTTCAACTTTGTATAGTTATGCTTGGTATACTTTCCCATCATTCCTAGAGAAAAACCCACTTCTACACAATGTACTATGGTGATCTACCCCTTGCCCATCATTCCTAGAGAGAACTCCACTTCTACACATTGTACTATGGTGATCTACCCCTTTCCCATGATTCCTAGAGAGCACTCCACTTCTACACATTGTACTATGGTGATATACCCCTTGCATTGATATTGTACGATGAGATGAGGCTCTTATTGAGAAACGCCCTAGGTCATGCTTGGCATAATGATGGTATATTTAGCATATTCACAATTCACTTGGAGAATGCACTATACTTTGGCCCAATTTTGTGATGATCTATCCCTCCAAGGGGTTGGACATTGATGACATGTGATGATTCTTAGCTTCATTGGAGGAACATTGGAGCATTGGTGCATTGGTGCATTGATATGGCATCTTGTCATTATGTACATATTGTCCTAGGAGAGCACTCCCCACGTACACCCCTTTCTACATTGATATAGCCCTCTCAACGACTATATGTGGATGACATGTTATGATTTGAGACTCATTTGGATCAAGCACCCTCTTGTTTATCATTTTGACATATATTTGGAGGCATGGAGATCTTATACACACTTTTCTAGGCCACTCCATATTGGTGCCCATGGTTTTCAAGAGTTATTGATGGTATTTGTACATTGGTTCACATGGTAGAATATGGTATATGGAAGTGTTATGTTTATTTTGGGAGGTTGTGCATTCATTCATGCACCCTTTACTAGGTCGTACCCCCCATTGAGCATTTGACTTGAGGCATGACACTCATTCGCATATGATCCTAGAACACCCACCTTATTTTATAGGGTCAGTTGATGAGTTTGAGTTGCATCCGATGAGTTTGAGTTGTATGCACATGGATCCATGCTCTTGGCACACTTGATGAGGAGTTGGATTTGGTCATTGAGATTTCATGCACATTATTTGAGGGCATCCTTGTTTTAAAGGGTTGATTTCCCATTTATTTCCCACTTTGCACATATATCTATGTAGATCCACTTTATATGGGATTGGTTAGCATGATTTGAGCATTCACATATTATTGGAACACATGTTGAGGTTGCCTTATGTTTGAGTTGTCATAACAACTAATGGATTATTGCTTGCACACTTATTAGTGAGATTCACCTTTGGAGGAGTTTTAGAGGGGCATCCTAGCTCATGAGTAGATATCGTTTGACATAATTCCCCAAATTATTTCCAAATCAATGCCAGTAAATGTAGAATGGGTGGTGGATTTCCAAGTTGTGATCATAATAGAAATTCCGACAAATATTGAGGGATTTGTGGTGGTTTCAAATCCATGGCCTTTAAAACCCTTGCCACATTTTGACCAACATTTTTAGGAATGTCTCACTTTTGTTGCTTGAGAATTTTGGTTATTTGGGAAGAGTGAGATTAATTAATTCACATGGTGAAGAATGCCTTGCACATAGGGCTAAGCTTTTTATGTCTTGTGGTCATCTTTGAAGGATGTTTCAAAAGAGAAAGTGGATCTAAATACGCTAATTTTTATTTTATGGGAAAGTTGTTGAGGCTTACAAATATAGTAATTTTAGCCATAGTCTAAACGTTCTACGTTTTGGCTCTTTTCCGAGGATATTTTCCCAAGATATTTGCCAAAATCCAGAGAGGAATTGTTGGATCTATATATTTGAGTGGTTAAATTTGTATAATCTGAGTGCTACAGGGGTTTTTCACCACTAGAACAGTTAGACAACATTGTAATTTTGTCATTACTCCATG
Organism: Picea mariana; assembly: GCA_032191745.1. Classification (NCBI taxonomy): domain Eukaryota; kingdom Viridiplantae; phylum Streptophyta; class Pinopsida; order Pinales; family Pinaceae; genus Picea; species Picea mariana. Next base: position 323,420 of record JASDQU010735387.1, read on the forward strand.
AAGAGGGATGTTGATCTAGAAAGGGGTTACATGTTTTATATTTCTTTTGGAGAGAAAAGTGCATCTAGAATCCACTAATATTATTTTACTGTAAGCAGTTGAGCTAGAGATTCTATTTAAAGAGTATCTCCCTCATTTGTTTCTCATGGTTGGATTGATAAGGAAAATCCCTCTAAGCTTAGTTGAAAATCATGTAAGAGGAGGAAGCAAGGCTACAAGCAAGTATATGTGAAGCTCTCTTTTCATCTCTCTTTTATTTTGGATGATCATGGTATTATGTTTGGGTGCCTAGTGTTTTTATCATTGGAAATGATCTCTTTGAAGGAAAACCTTTGCACATGAGAACTAACTATGAGGATTTGATCCCTCCTTAGCCCTTGATGTAATCTTGATATTGGGGGAAATTTTTGTTGTAATAGAAGATTTGATGTGTCACACATTAATATCTCTTTTGATTGTTAAGGTCCTAACCCGCACATAGGTAGATCAATGTATTCGGATGTAATAAAGGTCAATATTAATAAGACCTTTCAATAAAATAGAATAAGGCGGATGTAAGAAGACCTAATAGAAGCTTCCGCTTCTAGAAGGATCTTCCTCAAGATGCTTCTTTTTAGTATAAATAGGAGTCGAGGGTATGAGAACCCTAGCTTAGATATTATTGTAACAGAGCGCTGCTCGATTGGAGGTTGCCCCCTCGAAGAGGCCTGTGAACATTGCTATCTGATTCAAAGTGCTATTTCTGTTGCTATTTCGTATATCATTTCTGTGTATTGTGAAGATTATGCTGGATATTTTACTATTATTCTGTCATTTCTAGCATTTCGTTTCTATTCTGCATATTTTATATATCTGGTATCTTGCAAGTGGTATCAGAGCACTTTCCTTGGCAGAAATTGTGGGTATTTTTTTTTTTAGGGTAGAGACGTATTCCGGCATCTTTAAGCCACAGAGATCTGTCGTTACGCGCATAAACCTGCGGTTGAGGGATTCATACACGCAGGAAATACAAGTGGTTCTTAAGCGCACGTTTGTTGGCCACCCTTG
>JASDQU010735387.1:324566-339420 GCA_032191745.1 Picea mariana
ACCAGCTACCATTCTGCAGTAGTTTCCACATCTCAAGCCTTGAGGACAAGGCTGTTTTTAAGGGGGCGGACATGTTAAGGTCCTAACCCGCACATAGGTAGATCAATGTATTCGGATGTAATAAAGGTCAATATTAATAAGACCTTTCAATAAAATAGAATAAGGCGGATGATAGAAGACCTAATAGAAGCTTCTGCTTCTAGAAGGATCTTCCTCTAGATGCTTCTTTTTAGTATAAATAGGAGTCGAGGGTATGAGAACCCTAGCTTGGATATTATTGTAACAGAGCGCTGCTCGATTGGAGTTTGCCCCCTCGAAGAGGCCTGTGAACATTGCTATCTGATTCAAAGTGTTATTTCTGTTGCTATTTTGTCTATCATTTCTGTGTATTGTGAAGATTATGCTGGATATTTTACTGTTATTCTGTCATTTCTAGCATTTCGTTTCTGTTCTGCATATTTTATATATCTGGTATCTTGCATTGATCCTATGAGATTGCCATTGAAGATGTGACTTGTTGCTTGAGTAGTCCATTCATTTGAAGGTTGTCTTTCTTGGTTATTTTTCCTTATCATCTCATGTTATAGCTATTCTCTCACTATTTGAGTTGCACATTATTTGTCTTTAAAACATTGGTTGTGACGGTGCATCTAATGTTAGAACTTTCATTGACCTACATATAACCTAAAATCCATTTGGAATGGTCACGGCATATAAGTGTATGGCTTAACTACATATTCTCCATATCACTTCAAGCCCTCTTTATTTGTATTCATCGACTCCATAACCATTGGATTGGCACTAGTCTTAGCAACCCACCATCCACTTAAATGTAAATTATATCTTACATATTTGCTTTGTTAGATCTAATTCTCAATATACACTTAAGATTTCATTGAATAGACTTAGTAATCATATCTTATGGAAGCCCCCCTTGTGTCAAAGCAGTGTTGACCTAAAGTGAGAGAGGGTGCTACAATGGTGACAGTGGGTAGCCCCTCTGAGTTTCCCTAGGATTGCACTTGTGTTTCAAGGATTTATCACTTAAAGTGCAGGTTCAAGAGTTAACACTAACCATTTTTGTTAAAAAAATAAATGGCCTAAAATAGACAAGAACAAAAGGTGGTGACACGAATTGATACAAGGCAAAGCATTGGGGGATAAATGAGAGGGTTTTAACTATACCCTAATAAAAACAAAAATGAACACGGACCTATATGTCACATAAATAAACCAAACTCCCTATGCATTTAAAAATAAAGAATAAAAGGTAACGAAAATCCAAGTTAGGCCAAAGAAAAATGAAGGCCCTTTGATTGATGAAGAACTTCATATAAAATGTTCTAAAAATAACTTAGGTGTTTCATAGGTGTGACTCTTCAATAAGCCTATGTAAAGGGTTTCTCCTATGTTTCTCATCTTCTAGAAAATCTTTCTACATTATGCAAATCATGTACAAGTTGTTTTAATTGTGTTTAATTAAAATAAGTAAAGACATTAGCATAAAGTATACTACGACTAGTCCTTGAGGTGTAGGACAGTCGGTGACGAAGTGTGTTGTTACGGAACTCTGTGATGTGAAGTCATCGATTCRAAACCTTTGAGGACACAAAAAATCCAACCATGTTAAGGGTTGGTGTGGATCAGGCTGGGTGCGATCCCCGGGTGATTTTGATGGCTTAGATGCCCCAGAGTAGTGGTTTATCAAGCCACGGGCTAGTCCCTCAGGTCACAGACAAACTAGCAAACAAAAAAAAAGTATACTACAGCTAAATAATAACATAAAGTCATAAATTATTACAATTCACCATGTGTGTGTAATCTTATTGTATTTCCATGGTAGGTAAAAGTAAAATAAATAAAGTAGGTGGAGGTAGAAAGGTATAAACATATATTCATATTAATATATTTTAAGTAATAAAGGATAAGGTTGAAATAAAAGGTGATGGTGGCATGAGTGAAATAAAAAAGGTAGGTTTTGTTAGAAATCATGAGGTAGAGGATCTACAATTAATTCTCAAACAAACCCTAATTCAATAAGATAAATAGACTAGGCATATATACCACTCCACTATGGTTAAGGTGCTAACCCATGGAAAAGATTACGTTGAACTTAACCTAAAAATCAATAAAATACAATAAAGTGTAATAATGGGTGTAACAACCTATACCTACCAACAAATCGACCCATAAAGGGCCTCAACTATCAACATAATGGGTTGGCACATGGCCACAAGCGAAGACTAGCCAAAATATCTCAACAACCCCCTTTAAGTTGAACAAGGGGCCATAGAGATAGCATTGCATCCATATATTATCACAAAATATCCCCATACCAACAACTCATAATGTTGAGTTGGAGTCATCAAATGCCATATGTCTCTGGAAAAAAGCCTTCAATATCGATATTGGGATTGCTCATGCTAAAATGGGTCTCTAGTGGTGTAAGCTCATATTTATCAAGTAGAGGGCCACCTAAAATAAGGGCTTGTGATGGGGGTGACTCTAACTACAGAGAAGGTTGTGCAAGAAGGTCATCATCATTGGTAAGAGTGGCAATATCCCACTTCGAAAAACATGGAAACAATGAAGTAGTAGGACCATTGTCAGCGTCATCATCCAAGATCAACAATTCAAACCAGAATATATCATTAGTGAATTCAATATCAATAGAAGGAGAAGGATCACAAAGGGCCCATCACTATGTGACAAATCTAGAGAGATCTCATCATTGGACTAGACATCGAAAGAAGGCTCATCACAAGACTGCTCATTAGAAAAAGGCTCATCACTAGGCTATGTATCCTCATCAAAAGAGGGAACACTGGAAGAGACCTCTATGAGAGGAGAGGAGTTGAATGAACGAGGTCCATACGTCCCTAGAGACTGTCCAGAATATGAGCTCAAAGGGGTGCCAATGGGTGCACCAAGAATCTATGAAGATGTGGTAATATCCACTACATCAAGTTGAGAGTCATCAACAATTAACTATGTTGATGAAGATGAGGCATGTTTCATGGAGACATGTTGAGAATCATCATTAGAAATAAGTGATGGAACAAATCCTAGCAGACCATGAGGAATAAGTTCATCAAATATAGCCTCATGATGCTTAGCTAAATGGTGAGTGACGAGGTCATAAAAATAATATACCCTTGAAAAAACTCATTGTAGCCAACCATAGTCTGGCAATGAGTATACTAGATAAGTGATATAGTGCACCTTCCATGGGGTGAGTGGACCCATGCACCTAATCTAAAAATCCTGAAATGTGAAATAAAGGGCCTCTACCCATGCAATTGTTCATAAGGAGTCATACAAGAGACAACATGAGTAGGTGTGTGGTTGATGATAAATGTTACAAACACAACCACTTTTCAAATGAGGAAAAATTCATGTTTTGAGAGTGAAGCATACAATGGCCTTTTCCATGATATCCCAATTCTTTTTCTCAACAAAAACATTTTGTTAAAGAGTATAAGAAACAATGTGCTTCCAAGAGATTCCATAAGAGTGAAGAGACTGACAAAAGGCATTACCAATGTATTCTCCTCCCCCATCATACCTTGAGACTCTTGATCTTTTTCATATATTAGGCTTTGACAAGGTTTTTGAACTCTTGGAATTTGGCAAACACTTGATCCTTGGATTTAATGATGTAAACCCATAAAAATCGTGAAAAAACATCAATAAAGGTGAGGATGTACTTGGCTCCCCCAAGAGAAGAAGTGAGGATGTACTTGGACCAAAAATATCAATGTGATTTAACTCAAGGGTTTAGAGGCCCATATTGAGTTGTCCTATACAAGGACTCTCAACGATGCTTACCCATCACACATCCCTCACAAACACCGCTAGGAGGGTTGATCTATGGAATCATCATCAAAATCATCTTTAGAAAGAAGTGATGGAAGAGATACTAGTAGACCATGAGGAATAGGTTCATCAAATATATCATCATGATGCTCAGCCACATGGTGAGTGACGAGGTCATAAAAACAATACCCCCCTTGAAAAAACTTATTGTAGCCAACCATAGTCTAGTGAGGAGTATATTAGATAGGTGATATAGTGCACCTTCCATGGGCTGAGTGGACCCATGCACCCAATCCAAAAATATCAAAATGTGAAATAGAGGGCTTCTACCCGTATAAGTGTTCATAAGGATTCATACTAGAGACAACATGAGTAGGTGTGTGGTTGATGATAAATGTTTCAAAAACGACCACTTTTTGCATAAGGAAAGCTTCATGTTTTGAGAGTGAAGCATACAATGGGCCATTTCCATGATAGCCCTATTATTTTTCTCAACAACACCATTTTATTGAGTAGAAGGAATAGTGTGATTCCAAGAGATGCTATGAGAATGAAGAGACTAAGAAAAGGAATCACCAATGTATTATCCTCCCTCATCATAGCTAGAGACACTTGATCCAGAAGAAACCTTTGGAGTAAGAGAGGACTTGACTGAACAAGTAGGACCATAAGTCCCTAGAGACTATCCAAAAGATGAGCTGAAAGAGGTACCCATGGGTGCACCAAGAATCAATGAAGATGTGCTAAGATCCACTACAACAAGTTGATAGTCATCAACAAGTAACTATGTTGATGAAGAAGAGGCATGTTTCATGGAGACATTAACTTAATAATCACCATGGAATCATCATTAGAAGGAAGTGATGGAAGATATCCTAATAGGCCATGAGGAATAGTTTCATCAAATATAGCCTCATGATGTTCAGCCACCCGGTGAGTGATGAGGTCATAAAAACAATACCCGCTTTGAAAAAACTCATTGTAGACAACCATAGTGTAACAAGGAGTATACTAGATAGGTGATATAACACACCTTCCATGGGGTGAGTGGACCCATACACCTAATCCAAAAATCCTAAAATGTGAAATAGAGGGATTCTACCCATGAAAGTAATCATAAGGAGTAATACTAGAGACAACATGAGTAGGTCTCTGGTTGATGATAAATGTTGTAGAGATAACCACTTTTCACATAAGGAATGCTTCATGTTTTGGAAGTGAAGCATACAATGGGTCATTTTTGTGATAGACCTATTATTTTTCTCAGTGGCACCATTTTTTTGAGGAGTATAAGGAACAATGTGCTACTAAGATACTAGGGAAGGCATTACCAATGTATTCTCTTCCCCCATCAGACCTATAAACACTTGATCTTATGCATACATTAGGCTTCAACAAGGTTTTTGAACTCCTAGAATTTGACAAACACCTCATCCTTGGATTTAATGATGTAGACCCATAGAAACCAATAGAAATCATTAATAAAGTTGAGGAATTACTTGGCTCCCCCAAGAGAAGAAGTGGCCATGGGACCACAAATATCATGGTGTATTAACTCAAGGATTTAGAGGCTTGTCTTGAGTTGTCCTTTGCAAGGACTCTTGGTGATGCTTACCAATCACACATCCCTCATAAAAAACACTAGGAAGGTTGATCTACGAAAGGCCTTTATCAAGGCAAAGATGACTCATGTGCCTTAAGGATCCATAGTTGATGTGACCAAGATGAAAGTGCCATAGATTATGGTCATTATCTACATTAACCACCATTGTAATAAATTGTATTCAAAGTTGGAGGGGGTGAATATTTATGTAGCTTGTACATACATTCAAACTCATTACAATTGTTAGAATGCATGAGGAATGTAGATAAACATTGAATATATTTCATTAATATGATACACATATAAATACATGAATTAGATGACCTTTGGGTTCATCTTCCAAGAGGTCTCTTGGACTCCCAATGACAGATCCTATTCATTTGAATATTCATATCATGTCTCAAGTGAATAATACAATAACCCTGATGGATTATGTTTCCAACATTCCCCCCCCTTAATCTGAAGGGGTGTATATGAGTCCAAGGAGAGAGTTGAAATCTGGAAGTGGACAATTGTCGATGATTGAATGTGCTCTTTGAATATGGTGGTTTTGGGATGACCAAAAACCAAATGGCTTGAGAATAATTCGATGTCTTCTACTAAATGAAGGTTTAAGATGACCACAAAATGTTGTCTAGAAGAAGTTGATTTCTTCTACTAAATAGAGGTTTAAAATGACCACAAATTGTTGTCTAGCAGAAGTTGTCTTCTACTAAATGGAGGTTTAAGATGACCACAAATTGTTTTCTAGAAGAAGTTAATGTCTTCTACTAAATGGAGGTTTAAGGAAAGCCACAAACCAAATCATGCTAATGGTTTTGATGCTAGCTCGCTTTTTCTCGCTTGATTGATAAGACTTCGAAACTTGAAGTTTGATTGTCAATCACTAATAGTATCCCCCTTGTCAAGTACAAGGTGAGAAGATAAAAATATTTCTACTGCAAGATGATTCAATACTCTAGAATGAAATCTTCAATATGACTGATATATATATTCTTGATTGTTGATGACCATTGCCAAGAAGTGATCCACCCATAGTGATTATTTACTCTTGCATATTTCTTGTGTTTGGAACATTTGTCTTAAGGATGATTATGCTTTCCAAAATGCTCATAAGGATGAATATCAAAACATTAATACTCCATGTGGCCAACTTGAGGACAATGTTGGGATTTAGGAATCTATCTTGAACTAGAGCGGGTGGATATGAACTTTCTTGAAGCAAACGAGCACTTTGGAACTAGATTGGTTTGATATAATTTTTAATATGAAAGGTAACTTCCTTTTCATATATGATACATGTTCTATGCTTATTGTCTTTGATTTCTTTCAAAGGTATGATGACAAACTTGAAAAGATAAAGCTAAACTCGTTCATGCACAACTTCATCTTCATCTGCACTTGTATCTGAAGTTGGTTCACTAAGTTGCTACTGGATTGGTTATCGATATGAATCATCATCATCATCATCGAAAAGAGGGTTATTCTGAACAATCATTGGTTCAAAATGTTCAAGATTCTTTTGTTGAAGTTCATCATGAAGAAGTTGAGTCTAACTTTGAAGAAGTTCTACTTTGGTTTGCAAAACTTGCAAACAAGTTAGAACAGATTAAAGAGTTTCTTTGTTGAGTATGACTATGATGTCTTCAACAAGGATTATTAGAGTATCCAATAACTCTAACAATTCATGAATTTGATCCATTTAAAGAAAAATATATACCTCAAAGGGTTTCGTGCAACTCCACCCTCAAACTCAACAATGGAGACTCAACAAATGGACATTGTTTGGCTTCTAATGAAAATGCACTCATTAACAATCTAATTCAATCTTAATTTCAAAAAAGTACAAGTAAACTTACAAAAAGACTATTTGCAAGTTACCTTGATTCTAGAGTTGAATTTGTCTTCAAGATTGATCTCCAACAAGTTGAAAATGAAAATTCAATAAAGCTACAATCCAACAAAAGCCATGAAAAACGAGTAAAACCTGATATCGAGTTCCTTAATGTCAATTGTTCAACTCTCACTCAACTTGGATTGGCTACCCACTTTCTGGATATCTAGAGTCTTATTGACCTGCTATGTCAAAGAATTGTTGAGATAATTCAAGGCTAGAAAACACCTGAAAAAAATCCGTGAGATGTTCCACATTCAACATGATTTTGACTCCCCAATAAGAGGAAGAGATCGGGTGAGCAATTAGGACTAGCATTGTGAGCACCTTATACCGTTGAATTCCTAGAGGAATACCAATTTCATAATGACAAACAATGTTGAGTACTCTTAATGTTTGGCATATCTCCTAGAAACAATCCCATTGAAAATGACTGAAATTCAAAGTGGTTTGTTGGAACAACGGCTCCAACGACGCCTTTGAAGAAAGACAAAATTTCAAAAGAATAAATTACAGATAAATCTCCAGATGTTGGTATTAAGGCTTCTCCACAATTGCACTACAAACGTATTAGACTTGAAAGAAAATATTTATTGTCTAGAAGCACAAAAGATATCTAGTTAACGACAAGAGTTGAAGAAAACTGCAAAGTTCTACTCATATCTATGGTGGTTTTTTATGACCATGGTGGATAGCAACATGAACCTATGGAATGGTAGTAGTGTTCAACGACTGTCTTTGGTTACATACATTGGTTTTCTTCTCAATTAATTCATAAATGTGGTGTCCATTCCCACTATTGTTATCCATTTTGAGGGCCCATTCAATCACTTCCTCCTGGCTTGGCTTCTTCACCTCACATCCCACAAAGGCACTTGGACCTAATTTGGCATTTTTTACCGAACTCCTCTATAATTGATGGATTCCAAATGGTTACTCACTCAACTTGATGAAAATTATGGTTAAGGTGAAGAAAGGAAAAAAATAGCTCTATAGAGTGATCAATTTCATAGCGTGAAGAGTGCATCTTCTATTAGTTTATTGTTCAAACAAATCACTAGAATACAAAATGTCCTTTCTATGGTAGTGGCTTGCCATAATTGTTGAGCAAGTTAGAGTGAGTACTTATTGATCCCTAATCCGTAGATAAACTCTTACAAAGATGGACATTGGACCCACTACACAGTACAAAATCAATTTTTTTGTCTCTATAACTACGAAACGAAAAGAAACGAAGGATCATTTCTCTACGATCTGGTGATAAATCACACCCTTGAACCAACATGAGAAGATTAACGATAGTTTTCTTCTCGATGGAGGAAAGGAAAGTGCAATGATGGTCATCCAACTAAGGAGAAGGAAGACAGGAGAGGAAACCCTAACGCCTATGTAGAGATGTGGGCTCAAATGGAAGATTAACACAGATATTAATGCAGATATGGACTTACATCCAAAGTAATGCATAGGGAATCAAGTAGAGAGATAGTTTGGAGATCTGACACCAAAGTGTGTGCCCGGGACATATTTGCAGATAGAGGAATCGTTTCTGGATGAGGCGGAAAATCAGCTATGGACAACTACCATAGGGTAAATCAGGCCTAAGAACTATAGGCTCTCTAATACCACTATTAAAATATACAAGGATTGTAGATAAACGTGGAATACCTTTCATTAATATGATGCACATATAACTACATGAATTAGATGACCTTTGGATTCATCTTCCAAGAGGTCTCTTGGACTCCCAATGACAGTTCTTATTCACTTAACTATTCATATTCCTTCTCAAATGAATTATACAATAACCCTAATGGATTGTGTTTCCTACAACAATATCTAAAAGAGAAAACTCTTAAGTTTTCATTGATGTCTTTAACCACCCATCTATCTAGTCAAAATTCCACCTTTGTATTGCTTTGAGAAATGCAGTAAATGGAGAGAAGATTTGGTCCCACTCCAAGAATATGGAAACATCTTTGTACTGAGAGTTACCAATTTTAATAATAGCGCAACCAAAGATTGAGAGAGTTAATTCATCACCAATAGTTACCCACTCACCTTTATGCTAGCCATTGTAATAAGAGAGGAAGTGGTGGTGCTTCATCATATGTATGGTAGCCCTAAAATATGAAATCCATTCATGAGAAAAAATGGAGGAATCACTAGCCTTATCTTCAAAGAAATCATCATTTTCAATTGTTTTTCTAGAAATATCGTCAATCCTTTGAAGTTGGAGGCAGCAGTTTTTTAAGAGATGTCCCTCCTTGAGGAAATATGAGCATATTGGCCTCCTTTTTAGAAAACCTAGAAATGTCCCTTGGAGACTCATGCCTACATGAGGAGGGAGTAGCCTTAGCATGGGCATGCTCCTAGGGAGATAGTTCACCCAAGTTTTTCAAGGCAATTTGATGTTGGATAAGATTGCAAAATATGTCTTCCAAAGTTGGGGAAATCATGTTTCGAAAAAAGAAGATAATAGCAAAAAACTTTAACATAGGAGAGAGATTTCTAAGAACAATATTGATATATTTAGGGTCCATTTTACCTTTACCAACACTAGTAAGAATGTCTACTTTTAGATTCTTGAACCTAGAAATGTACTCCTCAACATTACAAAAATCCACCATTATCAGGTTGGAGAGATTTGCTTTAAGTATATTGATTTGAATTGTGGTCATTATGTCTACTTTGCACTTTTGTTATTATGTGATGGAAAAGATCGAGTTCCATGTATAGAATGATCAATTCAAGAGCTCCATCCTTCTTCAAGCATAAGAGATCATAGCTATCACCAATTGCAATAGGTAATGGCTTCTCCAAATACATCCATAAACCCTTCCTCTAAAGTAGAGAAGCCATTTGAACAACCCATGCATGATACTTAGCCTAATTGAGGTAGGAAAAAATCCATTTATCATCCATGGATGTGACAATACCAATGCAAATCAACAACAACTTGTGGTTGAAATAAGGAGAAAAAAAAGAGAGTTTCTCTTAAGGACAAGTCAAAACCACAACTATTTATTTGAATTTTCCAAAAAACCAAGAAATATCTACCAAGTAGGGGTGCACCATTGAATATAACAGTTATAAAACCTTAAAAACTAGTTGTCCAAAAAATAAGGCACTAAAAACCTTAATTTCATATATGTAATGTCATTGAAATAGAGTTGAAACCCTAAGTCCATATTTGAGAAACAAAAATAAAAGGCTTAAGGAGTGTTAGATAGAGGAAGAAAAATTCACACTAACTTTGACACCATGTTAGAAATCGCGAGGTAGAGAATCTACAATGAAATATTCAACAGAACCCTAATCCAACAAGATAAATAAGTAGAAATATAACATTTCCTTAATGATGAACACGTAATAATTTAAGAAAGTGCACAACACAAGTGTGAGTACCTCTAGGTAAAAGAATGAATAAACTCACTTGAATGAGATGATTTTACAAATGAGTGAGGTGTATCTATACCACTCTCTAGGGTTGTGGTGTTATCCCCAACAAGGAGACTAGGTTGACCTTACCCTAAAATACAATAAAGTGTAATAATGGGTGTAACAACCCACAACTACAAACAAGTCGACACCATAAAGGGCCTCAACTAATCACATAGTGGGATAGAAAATGGACACAAATGAAGATTAGCCAAAATGTGTAAACATGTTTAACCTCTTGGAGTTTGAGGTTAAACTGCTTCCAATTAGTTGAATACAACTCAACTATAGTTTGAGTCATTAGTGGTTATTCCCTTAGTTAGGTTTGTCATCAAACCATCTAGTAGGATTGAAAGCTTGCTCCCTTCTTCCAGTTGTGGGGTTATTGAGAGTTCAAGACATGTACATGGTTCCTAGCCTCCTAGGTTAAGTGGATCCTAAGAAGGTGCCAATTGTAAAACCCTCATGGTTGTTTGATAAAACTAAGGGTGATGTGCTCAGAAATAACTCGTCACCTTAATAGACAAATAGATTGGTAATTATGATCTTCATTCTAGAAAGACAAACCTAATAAAGTATGAGGTAACATTGCTTTTGGTTGGTTAAGTACAACTCGACATATCATGTGTCATTAGGCAACTTATGTTTGAACTTTGACGTGGATTTATCGATCTTAGCTTTGGGTCAGGTCGACATAAATCAAGGAAGCTACATAGGCATGACCTTATTAATTTGTGGGAAGGTTTTACCGAGAAGGTCAATGATTAATTAACATAGTTTGAGTTTAAATTCTTAATTAGCCAACTCTGAAACTTTTTAGAATTTTTCTCTAACGGAAAAAAGAGAGAAAACGTATGGGAAGAGGATTTAATAAAAAAAGGAAAAGTAATTGAAGGGGGTGGATAATGATTGAGGAAGAATAATAAAGGGAGTCATTTCTTGGAGAGTGGGGATTTTTTGGATCTTATTTTTATTGCTTATTTTCCATGTATGTAAGAGACTAACACTAAGGAGTGTGAATGGAAAAATTGTAAGAGCTTATGCTCATATGATTGTGTATCCCCATCTCAAGGGTGGTGGTCTTCATAGATACTTAATGATTGGGAGAAATCATTATGCCACAATTATTATAGGAGGATTAGCTTTTCAACTAAGTGCATTTTCATTATTACATGCTCACTATGGTTAAAAGTGCCATTCATGTGTTATATAGTTTATCCTGGATAGCTTGTTTCTATATGGTTTATTATGAATAGAATTATGATTGCTCACTATAGTTGTAAGAACTATGTCGACTTTATTATAGAATTTTAAAAGGAAAATTTAGATGACAATGTATGTGATTGTCGATGCTCTCTTTAAATAAAACTTTAAATATTTCATTTAGTGGGTGGAAAAATCTATGTCAGTGCCCCATTTCCTATGGGGAAAAAAAGGATGGTACAAGATGGAATACTCAAGTGAATCTCTTGTTTGGGCATCTTGAAAAATTAGCAATGAAGTATGGCTCTAGAAAATAGTATCCATGAAAATAAGATATAATCAAGGTTGTCTCACCGTGGGAAGAGCTTATAGTCGAGATTGTCTTGGCTCATGAGGATATCCATACACATTGGTGTGTGCAAGAGGAAATTCAAACGAGATTGAAGATGTTGGAGAATGATGGTGAGCATGGATAAGTGCAAAAGGTGTGGCCATTGTTGCAAGATGAGAGGTAGAAATTGTCAAAGGGGTGGAAACTTATTTATTATAGCCATGTGGTTGTTTGAGAATGTATTGCAAGGTCTAGAACATGGCCATCATGTATTCCTTGATTTTGGTCAAAAACTCTATTGTTGTTGTGCAATATCCTATCGTTGTCCATTGTTTCCATAAAGTGTTGGCTCTTTCATCACTGATTTACCATGAATTGAAAAATGTTGAAAAAGGGCTAGCAATTCCACTAGTGATGAATGGGAAGTGTGACTACAAAAAAATATATGAAAATGGATTTCCTAAAAAGAAAAATCGAGGGAACCCTGAGAAAAAATATGTTGCCTGTGCACTAATTATTTGAAGACAAGAATTGATGATTCTAACATGGTTGCAAAGGTCAAATTTTCAACAATGAATTCAATGAATTCAATGAATTCAATTTCAAATCTGAAAATTACTTCCAAGTGACCTCAAATAGTAAATTAGGGTTGTTATCCCTGAATAATTTTACACTCAAATTAAGATAGAAAATTACAGCGGAAACATAAAGATCAAAGAGAAATCATCCATACACATGAGACACAAAAAATTATGTTCTGTAAAATTTCTGATTGAGAATTTCTAAGGACAAAAATAGTTCTCCCGAAAAATTTACAAATTCAACAAAATCTCAAAAATCTTCCAACATGCAGACCTAGTATAAACCCTAGCTAGATAAAACCTGTATGGAATGTCGACATCAGTCGTACGGCTATTGTACAACCTGTTGACAATAGTCATACGAACTGTACGACCTACTGACGCCAATCGTATGGGTTGTTAATGTCGATCATACGGACTTTACGGACTATCTGTACCACACATATAGTTGTCTTCTATTGGCAAAAAAATAAAAAATAAAATTGAATGTCCAGAAACCCTAGGCCAGAATTGCCAAAGTGAAGAATTTTCTTGCTAAAATTTTGTCTCCCAATCTCCTTGGCACAAGTGCTCACTCACTTATGCCAACTCCATAATGTCACAATGAGATGTCAAGTGTCTCCTCACATTGCCTCTCATTTTATAAGAGTCTAAAGTGACTTTAGAATCCCTTAACTTACTTTAAGGAGCCCTTCACTAAACTCAACATTAAATTAGAATTGTGTATTCCTCCATGTGGGTGTGAAGCCCCAACATGTTGTTCTAAAAACCCAACCAAACTCCAGCGCAATATACAAGGATTTTTCACCAAAATAAAAATGCAATATGAGTGCTAATGCATATTCCCACATTCCCGACACCAATGCCAATGTGGGGATACCTCCTAATGCTACAAAAGCATCAACACTCCCTCTTAGCGAGGGATATATTCCATCCATCATCGCTTGGAAGTATGTTTGTCTCCCACACTAGATCCGCTACCACAACTGCTCTCCAATCCACATGATTAGTTTCTCCCTCTAACACGGAAGAAAATCATGTTGTATGATATGGACCCTTCTTGGAAGACACCTTTCTCCTAGAAGCCTCCCGCTTCTAAGCATACTGCATGGCTTCCTCAACCCATGAAACCTTCATGATAGTCTTGGAAGACTCCTCTCTCCCACTTGACCCTGAAGGTTGACTTCCTCTGGATGGTTGACTCTCCCTCTGAGACTGTTGACTCCCTATGAAATCTAACTTCCTCTTGACAGACTTGGAAGGTTGCTCCTCCACACTAGGTCCTGAAGATTGACTCCCTTTGAAGTCTGAATCCCTCTGAGTCTACACTACCTTCGGAGCTACCTTCTCCTTTTCCTATGTCACTCTTCTACTACTTTCCATAGCTTGCATAGGTTGGCCCTTTAGCCTATATAGGTTTTTCTCTCTAATTCCAAGAACCGCTAATGTATCTGAGCTAGATCCTCTGGGCATGAACAACACTTATACATCTTGGAATAAAACCGTATATCCCTTCTCCTTAATCGTTGAGACTGAGAGCACACTCTTCCTAAGTTTTGGCACCCATAGCACATTTGTCACTCTCAACACGTCTCCTAATTCATGTTAATGTTTATTCCATTATTATAGTTCTTTGCATTTCAATAGATAAGAGCATCATAAGAACAAGATCACTGAGAAATACACATTCACAAGAGACACAGCATTTATCCTGGGAAACCCTCTAGGGGAAGAAAACCTAACAAAAACTTCCTTATCATAAATTGCCAATACAATATTCAAGAGATAATCCAAACCAATACAGATAGTCCTTCCCAAAAGATGCGCCACTCTTCTTCTCCTCTCTCCAACTGGTAATTGCAGCTTGCCTCATAAGAGAATGAGCAAGTGAGTTGTGTGATAAAGTGAGGCGCTAGCCTCCCTATATATACAAGACTGGCACGTGTGAAAGGGTTTCACTGGCAGGGCCGACCTCTCACTCTGGGTGG
>JASDQU010735387.1:342149-359855 GCA_032191745.1 Picea mariana
AGGTCAGAAGCAAGGATCACACACATCGTCATGCTTTACGTCTAATAGTGAGGTCAGAAGCAATGACTCATCTTGCTTTACGTCTAACAGCGAGGTCAGAAGAAAGGATCACACACATCATCATGCTTTACATCTAACAGTGAGGTCAGATGACTCATCTTGCTTCATGTCTAATAGCAAGGTCATAAGCAAGGAATTATATATACTCCCCCTTTCAGGGAGGGTCCTTTAGGACTATACCAAGCTTATCTTGAAAGTGTTCAAACTTTACATGAGATAGAGGTTTGGTCAACACATCAGCAACCTGTTCATCCATGCTAATGTACTGGAGCTTCAAGGCTCCTCTCTGTACCATGTCATGCATGAAATGATAGAAGATCTATATGTGCTTCGACTTGTCGTGTAATACAGGATTCTCTGTCATATTGATGCAGCTCTGGTTGTCACATAGAATCATGGTTTCTCTCATCTCCAAGTCAAATAGGATAGTCAGCAACTTTCAAATCCATATAGCTTCGCAACTAGTAGAACATGTGGCAATGTACTCTGCTTCCATTGTGATGAGAGAAATACTGGATTGCTTCCTACTCTGCCATGAGATCATGGCTAATCCCAAATTGAAACAGTATCCGGAAGTGATTTTTCTGTCAGCAACTCTTCCTTCCCAATCTGAATCAGTGTATCCACTCAATGTGAAGTCATGATCTCCATCATAGCGGAGACCATAGTCCATTGTACCTTTAAGGTACCTCATCACATGTTTTGGTGAACACGTATGGGCTCTACAAGAAATTGACTCAAGGTGTTCATGGAAAAACAAATGTCTAGTCTGGTGTTCGTCAGGTACATCATCAATCCAATAATTTGTCTGTACAGTGTGGCATCAATCAAATCTGACGAAGTATTGATCAGCAGCTTCAGCTTTTCTTCCATGGGTGTAATAATGGACATGCATTCAGCATGTTGAATCTCTTTAAGATCTCGACCGTGTACTCCCCTTGGTTAAGGAAGGTCCTCTCAGGACTCTACCATACCTCAAGACCTAAGAAATAAAGCATTAGGCCAAGGTCTTTCATTTCAAATTCCAAGGCAAGTCTTTTTTTACATTCAGCGATGAGTTTTTCTTCTCTAGTTAAGAATAAGTCATCCACATATGGCAGTAAGATTACTGGCTCATTATCCATAATTTTGAAGTAGATATTTGAGTCTGCTTTACTCTTTGTAAAGCCTAAGCTCATCAAGAAACTGTCTATACGGCCATACCAAGATCTAGGAGCTTGCTTCGATCCGTATAAGGATTTCTTCAATCTCTAAACATGAGACATCCTGTCTTCAACCTCAATCCTTGAGATTGCTCTATATACACTTCCTCTTCGATGACACCATTTAGGAAAGATGTCTTCACATCCATCTGGTGCAGCTTCCATTTCATCTTAGCTACAAGAGCTATGATGGTCCTAATCAAAGTGTATCTGGCTACAGGAGTGAATGTCTCTTCATATTCAATGCCTTCCTTCTGGGAAAATCCACGAGCGACAAATCTTGCTTTATATTTCTCAATACTTCCATCAGCAGCATGTTTTATTTTGAAGAGCCATTTTGATGATACCACATCCTTACTTTTTGGTCTAGGAACTATTTCCCATACATCATTATTTATTATGGATTGGTATTCCTTCGTCATGGCATCTGCCCATTCCTTCTTTTGAATGGCCTCTTCAAAGCAGGTAGGCTCCTCATCTAGGAGATCACGCATCAAAGCTGTGTAACTGGATAATAGCTTTAGTCTTTTCACTTGTCTCGATGTTCCTTCTGGAACACCATACTTCTCTCCATCTTGAATAAGCTATCTTGCCCAAGTAGGCTTTCTTTTATGGGAGAAGGTCATTTGAGGAGGTTCTTGAGCTTCTGTTGCATCATGGTCTTCAAGAGTTTCCTCATCAGGGGAAGTTATGACTTCCCTCACTGGTTCTGTAGCTCTAGGAACTTCCCTCATGGATTCTGTAATCTTGGGAATTACTGGTTCCTCTTCATACACTTCTTCAAGTTGGCATCTTCTTGATTTCTTAAGTGTTTCTTATTCATCAAAGGCCATGTCCCTGCTGATCTCAATGTGGTGGTGACCTGGTATATAGATTATGAAGGCCTTGGAGACCTCACAGTATCCCACAAATATTCCCTTCTTTCTGGAGGGTTCTAGCTTGTTTCTCTTCCCTTTCGGAATGTGTATGAAGACTGGGCATCCAAATATTTTGAGATGGCTTACCTCTGGTTTATTTCCAGTAAACATCTCTTCCGGTGTCTTGAACCCAAGTGCACTATGGGATAATTGGTTCTGCACATAAACAGCTGCCATTGTTTCTTCTGTCGATAAGCACATAGGAAGATCTTGATCATGGATCATAGTCTTCACAGCTTCCATAATCATTATGTTCTTCCTTTCAACTACACTGTTTTTTTTTAGGATTATAGGGAGTAGTGAGTTCCCTCTTGATTCCCACATCTTTCCAGAAGTTCACAAATTCTTTTGAGGTGTATTCTCCTTCATTATCTGACCTGAGTATCTTAATCTTCCTTTCAAAAAGGTTCTCTATCAAGGCTTGAATTCCTTAACCTTGCTGAACACTTCAAATATATCCAGGTCTTACGATAATAATCATCAATGAATGATACATAGTATACATACCCACTAATGGAGAACGATGGCATTGGGCCACAAACATCTAAATGAATGAGCTCTAGGACTCCTTCTACCTTATTGTCCCTCTTTGGAAAAGGGTTCTTGATATTTTTCCCTTGCGCACATCCATTGCATATGCCTTCCTGATCAACCTTGAGTTATGGTAAACCTATGACATCTTTGCATATGTATGGTAGCGCCTTGTAGTTGATGTGAGTTAATCTTCTATGACAAGATTCTTCAATGGCGTGGGTCATGGCAGCTTCTGAGTGACCCTTTAGCTTATGCAATATACTTTCTTCTCTTCCAATGATGATTGCTTCATCTATGGTCTCTTCTTTATCACGTTTCCTTCTGCAACCTTCACCATAGCTTCCTCAGGGTTATTACGTGTGACCTGGAGCAAGGTCAACAAAACAACAAGCAAGAGTAATATCCCTCTAATAATATAAAGCAATAGCACAAACAATCATCACAGTAGCTCATTTAGAGCTATCACTTATAATTTATCTGAAGCAAAGATTAAAGGTAAGGAATACAATACAAAATGAGGTCAACACTCTTATAGTGTTGTGACCAAGCATTCTTCCACGGCAACCTGGAACTAACACACAAGGTTTCTCCTTTGAATCTTATTAATCTTGATTAATCAAACCTGGATCCTTGTCCTCAAGAATGAGTGCTTGCTTTTCTTCCAGGTCTCCTTCACTCAATATGACGAGTGCTTTCTTCAACCTGTCTCTTGTACTAAGACAATACGCTATCTTGACAGAAGGTTAGGTTAGAGGATAAGATTCTATGATCAACTTTTAATCCTTCTAATAATTTGATCATAGCTTCAACATGCAACATTGATCAAGATAATGTCATGACAAATAAATGCATATCAGAATAATCACACTTGGGTTGCATCATTCCTCTGAATGTGTTGGATCTTGAGATCCTTCTGGATCTATGCCAAGAGATCCCTTCTCCTACAAATACTCTTTAGGGTTTAACCATTTAAACATATGTGAGTACATAACCCTGATAGCATTTGCAGGTGGTGGCTCCATCTGGTAGCAACAGTAATCATTACCAACTCTTAAGAAAACTTCAAGGGTGATTGCAACTGGTTCTATGACTGCAACTGTAACTGGTACTGCAACTGCAACTAGTACTGCAACTGCAACTGGTTCTACAACTTAGGGTTTGATGAGCAAACCCTAATTTTTCAAATTTCAAATTTTGAAATTCTAATCCAGGTAATAGATGTGCTGGGCTGAGGTGAGTATGCTGGTGTAGTCAGAATTTTGAAAATCCAACTTTTACCCCCTCAAACTTGATCTGCGGATTTCTGGACTGGTGCTTCTGGTTTTATGGTACTTCTGGTACTTTGGTACTTCTGGTACTTTGGTACTTCTGGTACTTCTGGTACTCTAGTTTTCTGGTTTTCTGGTACTTTGTGAAACTAGGGTTTCACTTTCTGGGAGATCTAGCCACTGAAAAGGTGTGCTCAAGGTGCCAAAATGATCCTTGGGGGAGGGTGCAACTTTCTAGGTGGTTTTGGAGCTAAAAATATTCACTTTTGAAAAACCCTAATTTTTGGGTATGGTAACAGTGATATTTTTCTTCTTGTGAAATATGCTTCCTTCAGGGTGGCTCTGATACCATGTTAATGTTTATTCCATTATTATAGTTCTTTGCATTTCAATAGATAACAGTAACATAAGAACAAGATCACTGAGAAATACACATTAACAAGAGACACAACATTTATCCTAGGAAACGCTCTAGGGGAAGAAAACCCAACAAAACTTCCTTAATATAGATAGCCAATACAATGCCAAGAGATCTTATGCTAAAACAAAAAGTTCTCTCCAAGATATGAGAAACTCTCTCTTCTCCTTTGCCGGTAACAGATCAGAACATGTCTCTCAAATTGAGCAAGTTAGTTGTTATCAAATGAGGTGCTAGCCTCCTTTATTTATACAATTTCTGGCACATGTGAAGTGTCTCTTCACTGGCAGGGCTGACTTCTCAATATGGGTGGGTAAACCCACCTTTATTATATTTCTGGGTCTCTTAATTAACTGTTGTGGATGACTTCTTATTCTGCCTATTATAATTGTCTATTGAAAAATCCACAAAAGGGGATTTGGTCCTATTACAATATCCGACATGATCAATCCACAATGGGGATTGATCCTATAAATAAAATATCAATAATAATGAGAATACTCTTTGCAGTTAAATTATTTCAACAAAAAAAGGGTATGCCCTCCAAATATCTCAAGTCAAAGATAGCATGACAAGTGTAAACCACGTCTAATAAGAAAGGAACCTAAACATGTGCATCAAAGCTACCTTATCAAATTATACAAATGCTGAAAACCCTATACAACTGACCAAATTTAAGTATGGGAGGGGTGCCATAGGAGTCCTATTGGGTAAACCAAAGACCTCAAGTAGGGGATGCTCCCAAGGATAGCCTTTAAAGATCATGTAATGGATGATGAGGTGGAAGGGTTTTAGACATCATAGGTCATTGAGTTTCATGACATACAAGGGCTCATATTATCTCATTCATGGGTGCCTTTGTAGAGGGTGTGTGGCAAATTTATTTGCGATGCACTTTTTCCAATCCCATCTTCTTGCCATTCTTTGTTTATTTCTTGTTTTAAGGAATGAGTTGAAGGCCATTGTCCTAGCGTGGCGTCCAAATAATGACAGTGTCACTCACAAATACCTTGTGGAAATGAGAAGGTTTACTTGTGATGAGACCCCTCTTTCTCAATTGTGTAACTGAGAGTCACTACCCTAGCTTGCTGACCAAATGATGGTAATTTCATGCCACTAAATACCCATGATCATGATACGCGAGCTCGTGATGAGACCTTCTATACTCCAACTAACCCCTTAAGCATTCATTATCATTTATTTTTGTAGGTCCCCCTTTTATTACAGAGAATCATTTCATTTTTTTCTTGGGGGATCCCTCGACGAAGTATATGAAATGTCTATAAATAGGATTTTATATTTTTAGCCAACAAAAATCCCTCTAGGCCTTCAGCCCCTTCTTCCCATGAAATGAGGTACATGCCCTTCTCAATTCATTAAAGTCAAAGGACCTAAAAGAGGACAATATGATGAGAGTGAAATGAGAGGAAAGTGGTAAGTATGGTCTGGAATGCTACGATAACCCCTCAAGGGACCCCTAGTCACAAACCTTTCCCAAAGGTTGTCCACTTACTAGGAAATCTATGACACTCACCAAGGTAAAACAAGGTCAAAGGCATAATGTCCAAGCATGTTTTCTATAATCAAAAGTAGTTTAAATACAACATGTTCAAATTCCTTAAATATTAGGGTGATTACCTGTCACAATACCTAACTTGTACCACATGGAGCAAGACCCTTCTGCCTTCCAGAATCTAGCTGGTGTGGTGGATGCGTTGACAACGGATCAAATGTGGTGACAAAGAGGGATTATGTATGTGAAAATGGACATTTCTGGTCATGTAGTCTCTCGACACTCCATATTTCCAACCTAAAGGCCTCGAGACATGATCTCCTTAGTTATCCCACAAAATGGGAATAATAGGCTGCATGAAAATTGAGAAAATTGCACAGGAAATGGTCTTGGATATGGAAGGGATGTAAGCCCAAAAGGAAGATTGATATCTATTGTTGCAAGAGCCAAACAATTATGAGTAGAAAACTCATGGTTGGGAAACTTTGTTTTTCCTTGTAAAACAAATTTGAAATCTTATAATTATATGATGATGTCTCATATTGACTGTATGCTTGTGATGCAGATGGGATGATTTCCATAGGTTGTATATTGCTAGTGGAATTATAGAAGCAACTTGGCATTTTTTTGGATGAAAACACCTTGGAAAATGATGGATCACCTGAGGAACTATATAAAAATGAAAGGGATTATTGAGCCTAGAGGGTGAGTTGCACTGTTAAAGAACTAGGTTGTCAGGCATAAAGAGTTAAATCCTGTGTGAGTTGCAATGTCAAAGAACTAGGTTGTCAGGCCTGAAGAGTTAACTCTTGTTAGAGTTGCATTGTAGCAGCAAGGTTATTGCTAGTTATTTCCTGGTAGTTCTTCCTAGCAGTGAATCCCTTGATATCCCAGTAGTGAGATTCCTAGTTTCCTGTGCTAGAGAGACCTTGATAAATGAATCATGTAGCCAGATGGACCAAGGACAATAAAGGGGGTACATTCCTTGGGTCCACCCTATTAAATGAATGGTACATTCCTTGGGTTAACCCTGATAAATGAATGGTACATTCCTTGGGTTGGGTAGGTCAAGAGGAACTGAGAGATAGTGAAAATTTTTATAGCTATTGGAGAATGCTAGTGGTTTATATATATGTTTTGGGTTAGGGTGCCTCTTTATCTATGCTTTGGGGTCAGTGTGCGTATGTATTTATGATTTTGGGGGTCAAAGTGCCTATATATTGGTGGTATTAGGGCTGGAGTTCCTATGAAATTTTGTTTAGGCTAGAATGCTTGTCTGATTTTTTGTTAGAGAGCCTATATGTTGATGAATGGTTAGGGAACCGAAATTGTAAAATGAAATTACACTTATAGGGTGTTGTGCACTGAGGACAGTGAAAAAATAAGGGGGGTGTTGATACTGAGAGGGGGGTGAATCAGTATCAAGTACAATTTACAAACCTTTTCAACTTATACTTAAACCATTCAATTATATCCAGTGAGCAATGAACAATAGCATAAGAGTTACACCAATACACCACAATACACCATGCACAATATATGAGAAATAATCAATAGTTATTGTTCAAGGGAAGTAATAACTTCCAAAGGTAGCTACAGCTTCCAAATATAAAGGGAGAAATAAACCTCCAAGAGGAATATAAATTCCTCCAATATCAAGAGATATTTGAACTCTCCATCCTTGCCCTTTCCTTCCAGCCAAGAGTATATAAGATATAATAAAACTTTACATTAAATCATGACCATCAACCAACCATCACATAGAACCTAATAATGCTTCATGAGACTTCTTCAATTTATGAAATTCTTCAATTATTGGAATACTCTGATCCTATAGATAATATTACTCAATGTATTCTCTGAAACTTCTCCAAGTTTCACTCCTTGAATCCTCCCCAAAAAGAAGTTATAGAAAGAATGGTAGACTTTATTCAATTCTGGTTTATTCAGGAGAGTGAACTTGTATAGAATTCCCCATGCTCAATATTTAACATCAAATTATGAAACTCACACACAAGAAAATAAAGTCCATACTCTTTCCAATGAAATTGGTCCCACTGAATTTGGAATCTCTATGAAGAAGTTATGATTGTTTAACTCGGAATACCTGTTTATTGACTAGCTTCAAGACTGGTAAAAAAACCCTATCTTCCATAGAGTGTATCTCCATAATTATATCGAATCAAGAGATGGAACTTTTACCATAGGTACCTTGATATCTCTTCTCAATACCATAGCAATTTCACCATCTCAATCGTTCTAGAAAAAAATTACAGCAAAAATGGTAAGATGACCTATAAATAACATACCTTAGAACACATCGCCAAAAGACTTCATCCTCCCTTGAAATCCAACCTTGTTTACTTTTGATTTCCTCTGAAATTTGAATTGTATCAAATGCATGTATAACGATATTTATTTATACCATTTATGTCACTTCCTATTAAAATTAGGTCTGACCTGACACTTTCTTATTTTGTAATTATTTTCTTTAATTATCTTCAAGGCCTAAATGTCCTTCCTTCTTCAATTCACTTTGTCATATTCAAAAATTCATTTCTCCTCAACCATGAGGATCCACATGATGTGCCACATAAAACCAAAAAAAACATGATGTATACTATCCATCCATGGGTGTTGTATCTACATGTGCATTTTCCTTCATGTCCAAATACCTTCATCAATCTTGCAGTCCAAAACCACTGACTAGGGTTGACATCAATGACAACCAATCTTCCAACAATCTCCCCCTTTGTCATTGATGAAAACATTCATGATCCCCCTATCATCATGATCCCAATTTCTCTCCCACTCTGACATCAATGGGAAAGGGTAGGGCTACTCCCCCTGAGTTTAATGGCAAAAGGTAACTCTCTTCTTTGGGGTTGGTCTCCCTAAACATGTGGCAATCAATAATACTTCATCCTTATTTTTGGTCTTTGGGACTTTTTCCTCCATGGAATCATTTTTTGTGGCTTATGTCTTCTCTATATTCTTCATGTCTAGGATGTATATGTTGTTCGTTTTTCTTGTTGTAGTTGCAACCAATCTTCCTGAGTTATTTTCTCTTATTTTACATTTTCGGGAGTCAAACGCAAGAGTGTATCCTTGATCACATATTTTGCTGACACTGAGGAGATTATGCTTCAGATCTTCAACCAATAGGACTTTTCATGCTTTTACATTTTCACTTCCAAGCTTTACAGTTCCTTTTCCAAGTATTTTGGTAGATGAGTCATCTCCAAATGCAACATTTCCACCCTTTTTCTTCAAGCTGACAAATTTGCTTTGATCTCCAATCATATGAGATGAGAACCCACTATCTATAAACCATTCATATTCTTCTTTGCATTCTTTAGCAACCAATGCTATTCGACAATTTTCATTGTGTGGAATTTCTTTCCTTTTCCATGTAGTTGGTATGAAAACATTTGGCATATGAATATCTTCCTTCATCTCTCTACAATCGCATGCTTTGTGACCAAGATTATTGCACTTGTAACATACAATATTTTGATCCATTAATGGGTCGAATGGATTATAATATTTGTTGGCAGTTCTACAAACATTTCCATATCTACTATTTTCACCATTCATGTAGCTTCCATAGTTATTCCTTTTATTGATTCTACAATTTGTTGCCTTGTGTCCAAAATTTCCACATGTATAACAATCTCCAAGAAATAAATTTTGA
This sequence comes from Picea mariana, assembly GCA_032191745.1. NCBI lineage: Eukaryota > Viridiplantae > Streptophyta > Pinopsida > Pinales > Pinaceae > Picea > Picea mariana. The sequence goes on from JASDQU010735387.1 coordinate 351,756, forward strand.
TACCTGGGCATAAGTGATCTTCTTTGTGGTGTGGTCCATGTGGGTTCATGATCTATTCTTATGTAGTTTCCTTCATAAGTATTGATTTCATACCTAATGGGAGAGGATCTTCTTGATGTCTCATTCCTTTTGAATTCTAGTCTTCTATCTTGTTGTTCAACTTGTTATGGAGTGTTGGTTTCATCATTTTCAACTTCCTTCTCTTGTTTTGTTGTCTTCAAATTGTCATTGTATCCTAGTCCTATCTTGTCATTTGGAGATCTTTGACTGCTAAGGATCTCATCTAATTTTTCAGTGCTTTTTTCAAACTTCTTCAAATTTTATGTTGTCAATAGTAGCTCCCCTTTTGTGTGATCCAATTCTTCTTTCAATTTCTCATAATCTTCTAATTGTTCCTTCAAGCTATTGATGGTCATTTCAATCTTGTAATTATCTTCTTCACAACTACTCAGTTCACCTTTTAGTATTATGTTTGTGTTTCTAAGCTTGTTATTTTTAGTTTCAACATGCTTCAACTTTTCAATATTCTCATCTTCTTGTTCACTCTTTGCATTGTCTTTGTATCCCCAAAAGGAATCAGGGTTGGTTTATTCATCTTAATCTTCTTCACAAATGATTTCTTCTTCTTTAGAATTCTTGTGATCATCATCTTGGGTTTCTTGGGTTATGAAGAGGACTTCTCCTCCATCATTATCTTCTTCATCACTCTCATCTGAGGAGATTTTATCATCCTTGGAGTAGAAGATCTTTTTATTTTTGAGACTTCTCTTTTTATAGTAGCAGTTTTCAACAATATGTCCTATTCCACCACAATTAAAGCATTTGAGAGGAGACTTACCTTTGTATCTTCCACTTCCCTTCTGGAGCCTTGTTACGAAATTTTCTATTTCTTCATCAAGGTCATTATCCTTGTCTTTTGTCTTATTTATGTCTTTAAAGGTTGCTTCATTGTTTGGCTGGTCACTTTCTGTACCTATTCTCATTTGATATGCTATAAGAGACCCATGTAATTCATCCATTGTCATTTTGGTCAAGTCCCTAGTTTCTTCAATGGCAGAGACCTTAGCATCATACTTCAAGAGAAGTGATCTCAACACTTTTTGTACAACCAAGGATTCATCGAGATCTTCACCTAATCCTCTAATGGCATTAACAACTTCATAAACTCTAATAAAATAGGTTGCAATATATTCCTTTTCATTCATCTTCAAATTTTCAAATTCTACTCCATGTCATTGAAGCTTGACCTGCTTAACTTTTGGATCACCTTCATAAATAATATTGAGTTTGTCCCATACCTCTTTAGCAGTGTTGCAGCCCATCACTTTGCTAGAAATGGTTTGCTCCAATGATGCTAGAATAACATGTCTGGCTTTTTAATTACAACTCATAAGATTCTTCTCATTTGGATCGGTTGGAGCATTATTTGGGATTACATAGCCATTTACAACTGAGTACCAAATGTCTACTCCCAAAGTTGTTAGGTAAGTTTTCACTCTATCACTCCAGTATGCATAATTTATTCCATCAAATTTTTGAATTCCATTTGAAATGTGCTCATGGTCATCCATCTTTGCTCAGGATTTTCCTTCCAGTGGTTAAACTGTTCTGAAGGCAACCTCCTCTGATACCAATTGTTGATACTAAGAGGAGGGTCAATAAGTATCAAGTACAATTTACAAACATTTTCAACTTATAATTAAACCATTCAATTATATCCAATGATCAATGAACAATAGTATAAGAGTTACAACCAATACACCACAATACACCATGCACAATATATGAGAAATAATCAATAGTTATTGTTCAAGGGAAGGAATGACTTCCAAACGTAGCTATAGCTTCCAAATGTAAAGGGAGGGATAAACCTCCAAGAGGAAGATACAATCATACAATATCAAGAGAGATTTGAACTCTCCATCCTTGCCCCTTCCTTCAACCCAGGAATATATGAGAGATAATAAAAATTTACATTAAATCATGACCATCAACCAACCATCACATAGAACCTGATAATGCTTCCTGAGACTTCTTAAATTTCTTCAATTCTTCAATTCTTGGAATAATATGATCCTATAGATAATATTACTCAATGTATTTCCTGAAACTTCTCCAAGTTTCACTCATTGAATCCTCCCCAAAAAGAAGTTATAGAAAGAATGGTAGACTTTATTCAATTTTGGTTTATTCAGGAGAGTGAACTCGTACAAAATGCCTCGCGCTCAATATTTAAGATCAGATTATGAAACTCACACACAAGAAAATATAGTCCGTAATATTTCCAATGAAATTGGTCCCACTAAAGTTGGATTCTCTATGAAGAAGTTATGACTATTTTACCCAGAACACTTGTTTATTGACTAGCTTTAGGACTGGTCAAAAACCCTATATTCCATAGAGTGTATCCCCATAATTATAGCAAATAAAGAGATAAAACGTTTACCACAGGTACCTTGATATGTCTTCTAAATACCATCTCAATCGTTCTCGAAAAAAAGTTATAGAAAAAATGGTAAGATGACCTGTAAATAACATACCTTAGAACACATCACCAAAAGACTTCATCCTCCCTTGAAATCCAACCTTCTTTACTTCTGATTTCCTTTGAAAATTGACTTGTGTATCAAATGAATGTATAATGATATTTATTTATAACATTTATGTCACTTCCTTTTAACATTATGTCCGAATTGACACTTTCTTATTTTGTAATTCTTTTCTTTAATTATCTTCAGGGCCTACATGTACTTCCTTCTTCAATTCACTTTGTCATCTTCAAAAATTCATTTCTCCTCAACCATGAGGATCCATGTGACGTGCCACATACCACCAGAAACAACATGATGTATACTATTCATCCATGGGTGTTTTATATGCATGTGCATTGTCCTTCATGTCCAAATACCTTCATCAATCTTGCGGTCCAAAACCAATGACGAGGGTTGACATCAATGACAACAACCAATCTTCCAACAGGGGAGGGGAATGCAACATACCCAATTTTAATCCCCATGAATTATAATGTAATTATATAAATGTGATTAGGCTGGTGAGTCGATGTGTTGGGGTGAAGAGCCTGTATTGATTTAATGAGGTCGAGGGACGATTTTCTTATTATGAATGTTGAAATAATTATTAAGAGTAATAATCACTGGCTGTGATGTGAAATATATGAAGGACGACGGGGGGCTATGATTCCATAAGAGAGAGGGGTCCAAATGGGAATTACTCATGGGTATTAATTCAACCCGCATTCATAAATTATTATCATTGTGTATAACCTTCTAATTGTTGATTGAGTGTATGAGAAGCCAATCATTTAAATCACGTAAGAGGGTGGGTGTGAGTGTGTTATAGCAAGATTTGCCTCACCATTGCAATCTTGCATAGAGGGACTTTTTCCATTTCCCTATGCAGACTTTTCATCCCTTTTTGATGAATCTAGAGGGACTTTTTCCATTTCCCTATGCAGACTTTTCATCCCTTTTTGATGAATCCAAAGCTAAAAATAAATATTTTTCCACATATACACACCCTATCTACTATACAACATGCGTATACGTAGGATGCTCCACTACATCCCCCGTCTATCAGGATTTGTGCCAGAAAATACAAAAATGAAGTATGGTTTCCTTGTCACAATAGGAGATCTCTGATCATTGGCCTTCCATATACTGGAAACGTTTCGACTCAGCCCTTCAGTTGCATTTTTAAGGCTATAAAAGCACAATTTTGAGCTATGGAAAGAGGAGAAATCATTCAACTTTAAGAGAAAAGTTACTCTGGAGAAATTACTTCATATTGAGTCTGCATACCTTTGTTCCCCAAGTCTTAACATAGTGTTCAACCCCCAAGATCTTCCCCTATTGTTGAGAGACCCTCATTGTCTCCCTTCTCTGAGCTTGCCTTTGGTGGAGGATTGAAGTGGTGGAGACCTAGTTGGAAGGAACTTGGTTTCTTGGTTTCGAACCATGCCAACACGGAAGTCTGTAATGCTATCACTTATGTTGATCATTTATTAATGGAAATACTCCTTTCCCATCCAATTGGTATCGTGAAAATATATGATTATTATCCATGGGCATCTTTGTAATGTTTATTAATGGATTATGCTATATAATGTGCTAACCCCTTTATATTATCACTATATACTTTCTTTGCTTGTTTGTTGAGAGCTTGTTGCGGGTATAAAGCTTTGGGTCGAAGTGCTCAACAGTGTAATATCATCAAACATTGGATCGAGGTAGGCCTCCTTCTTAGCTTTCACATTAGTTTATATAGCATATGTTGGAATTGAGTTGATTTCTATAGTCATACCTATCTGTTGTGGTTTACCCTAGCCATAGAGAGATTTTTCCTCGTAACAGAATTGGCGACTCCACTGGGGAGAGATCTTCCTTCTAAGGGTTTGAAGTGCTTGTTCTCCTTGCCTTGTTGTTTTTCCTTTTTGGTTCTTGTCATACCACTTCTTGACAGATTATGTTCACTCTGGGTCTGAGTTTTCATCCTTTTGCTCTTTCCTGGCCTTGTTTTAAAGCATGTACGCACCTATTTCCTTGACAGACATGTATACACGCATGTTGTCTCATTTCAAGCTGTGTATATATGCACTTTTCTCCTGAACAGCCACGTATACCAATTTTCCTTCCTTGTTTTCTTGGTTTAGTGACTGTTGCGTGGGATTGGATGACTTTTGAGCCTTCTTAGGTTTATGTAGTGCCTATTGAGATTCTCTGGGTTGACAGGAAACCTTTTTGGAGTTGATTTTTTGGGCGTAGTCTTTCTCTTTGTTTTTCATTTTTTGATTTGTCCTTGAACCCTAGGTTGTTTTCTTGGTTTCTTGGTATTCTTCTTGAGTTATTTCTTTTATACACAGTAGAATTTTATATATCGATTTTCTTTTCAATCCATGCATTTTTTTTTTAGTATATTGAAAATACAAAAAATAGGCATTTTACATTGGTTAGAATTTTTGTCTTTTGAATATTTACCATTAGCTTAACACATTTAGTGAAAGATTGCATTTTACTTCTGAATTGCAAAATTGAAATTGAAAATTGCACTGTTTTTATATGCATATCACTCATTGAAAAGTTAAAGATAGACTTTGCATTATATTTATATTTATTTTCATGCAGAGTCATAATATCATGAATTTCACTTCCATACATTTTTGAGTAATCATGGCCAATAAAATTTAGGCTTTAAATTAAAATTGATTAATCATGATTTTATTTTTTAGGGTGCACAAACTAGTCTAGGATTTAGTGCCTTAGAATAGGATTTTGTGAGTAAACTTCTCCAAGGCAATTAAATCAACATATGTGTCTGAGACAGGGAGTTGAGAAGTCCATTGTATAATTGGTAAGATCAGGAGGCTCCGCTCACACCGGAGTTAATCACGAGGTCGCGTGAAGTTAGTTGAAGGGATAACCCGTGGATACTCACCTAGCATCAGCGATATTTCTGTGGATTTATTCATATTTGGGGATCTTTCTAGTACCCATACCTCTGTGAGAGGCGGTGCTTTCAAGGTTTCAAGCTTTGCTACCCTGGCCATATAGTAATCCATACTTACGACTGCTTGCTTGTGCATCAATTATACATTGGTTTATTAGTTGTTTGACTTAGGTATCTCATAGATTACTTGCAGGGGTTATTCTACTTGTATCTTGGGTCAGATAGGGGTCGAACAACACATAACCTTTATGAAAGATTGCCTCTCTAGGGGGATCCAACCGACTAGTTGTTAAGCCCATGAGGGCCCCTATAACTGATTTTGTTAGCTCCAAACTTTAGTGGGGAATCTCAGGTCCCTCTTGGACGAGGCATACCTTCTTTAGTGAGGGAGGCCACTCAGCCACTTTAGCCCGTTTGCATGCATATTGGTTGTTTGACCTTTTGGTATGCTCTTTCACTACTAGTTGGCCTTAGGAGTCTATTTTGGGTTTCATCATCATGGATAGTGCAGTTTCTTTTGCTCCCTCATTTACTGCTACCCACCCCATGATGCCTACTCATTTCATGGGGACAGACCCTTCCGCTTTTCACAATGGTATGCAGAACTACAACACTCAGTCTGTGCCTTGGGTCTCTAGTCATTTTCTATTGATATGCCTTCACCTGTTCAATCCTCTCCCCGGCCCACATATATGAATCCTAGCATTAGATCCGAGGGCACCATGGCTCCGACACCTGCTTCTTCATTTGATATGAGTCGTATCCCCCTGGGAGGTTGGAACCTTCCCCTTTATGGATCCAATACTAGTTATGCTCTTTCAGGAGCTAGTGCTCAAATGGGTGCTTATCCCACTTATTACACCCCACCCATGTATCTTTCATCCACCATTTCAGTTCTTTTGAAGGATTTTTCCATGACAGGTCCTCAAGTACCCACAGATATTTCATATGGGGAGAATCAATTTTACGGTTCGGGCTACCCTCTTTATGGGACACCTTGTCAAGGGGGAAACACATATCCTCACTTGAATAATTCATATCCTATCTTAGCCTCTTCGCAGACCTCAGTGACGATGCCTGTCCAAACCTCTTCGGACCATTTTGGCATAGGACACCACTTTTCTGGGCAGGGACAGGGGGTATACCAGGATCCTTTCTGGTATGTAATGTTTTAGAACCAATATTTCCCCGGACCTTGGAATCAAATGTCGTAATATATCTCTAGCCCAGTCCCTATCAATCATACTGGTTCTCCATCACCAACCTCTACCAGTCAGGTTAGAGATGAGTCAACATTTTATGTCAACAGATCACACCCAACCTCTACCAATTATGTTGGGGGAACCATCCTATTCACCTCGAATCATAGTCGCATCACGTCTCCAACCTCTATTCATCATATAGGAGAATACTCTCTTACCCCTTCCAGTCACGTCGAGAGCATGTCACCAGTCATTATAGACGACGCTGCGGGCATCGAGAAGCCTAAACATCTCAGAAATAAGCCTAAATTCCTTTGTAGGACTTGTGAAGGAAGTGTTGGGTATGTGTTATATTCTTTTCACGAGTAGTAGTGTCTGAGCGCCTGTGTCGGGCGCGTAGGGGGGTTAGAGGGGGGGTGCAGGGGGGTGGAGGCCCCTGGGCGGGGGTTCTGGGGCAGCGCCCCCGAAATTTTTTTTTCAGGCCGACATATTTTCGTCGGGCCGAGCCGACATATTTTCACCGGGCCGACATATTTCCGGGCCGACATATTACTGGGACGACATATTTTCAGGACCACATGATATTAGGTGGTTTTTCGGCACATGGTTTTTGCCGATGGTTTTCTATTTCCGGTTAAGGAATTAGGGTTTTTGACTAATCCAGATCATTGGGTTAGGGTTTTGGATGCCTCTAGATGCTATATGTATATTGTATTGTAAACAATGTAACACAAGTGTATCAATATAATATATGTTGGTTTTCCCAGTTTGGGTTTCCAGGTGAAAAATATTTGTGTAATGTTTGTATTTTCCATTGTATCTTTTCTGTTCTTTTCTGAATATCAGTTTGCAGTAGATATTGTACAAGGTTAGAATTTGCATTTGGTATCAGAGCTTTATTGGCTTCAGGGGGACTCCTTTGTCGTCAAGGGTTTGGCTCGGGACTGTGATAAGCCTTGTTACAATGGGAGATCTGCGGTATTGTTTTTCAGGTGAAAAGAAATGGCAAGCAATTCGAAGATAGAGATCGAGAAGTTTAATGGGAAAAGCTTTGAGCTGTGGAAGCTCAAGATGGAAGATCTTTTGGTGGAGAGAGATTAGTGGATCGCGGTAGATCCAGGTACGGCACCTACAGGAACTTCTGCAGATGACTGGAAAAATATGGATCGAAAGGCAAAGAGCACAATTCGACTGTGTCTCTCCGATTCAGTATTACTGAATGTGTCAGAGGAAGCTACAGCCAAGGATTTATGGGAAAATTTGGGGAAGTTGTATCAGTCTAAGTCCCTGGTAAATAAACTATTCCTGAGAAATAAGCTGTATAACTTGAGGATGAGAGATGGAGACTCGGTGACAGAGCATTTGAACGCCTTCAATACTGTGGTAAGTCAGTTAGTATCTGTTGATATTAAAATTTCAGATGAAGATAAATGTA
>JASDQU010735388.1:21824-48946 GCA_032191745.1 Picea mariana
AAGGTGTTGGAGAGGTTTAGAATGCAGAATGCAAAACCAGTTAGTACACCTTTGGCTAGCCATTTCAAATTAACTAAGGAAATGTGTCCCAAGACACATGAGGAGATAGAATACATGTCCAGGGTCCCATATTCATCAGCAGTTGGTAGCTTGATGTATGCAATGGTTTGCACAAGACCAGATATTGCACATGTAGTGGGAGTTGTGAGCAGATATTTGAACAATCCAGGTAAAGAACATTGGGATGTAGTAAAGTGGATTCTCATATACTTGAGAGGTACTACTAATCATGCATTATGTTTTGGAGGTTCAAAAAATGTTCTACAAGGATATGTTGATTCAGATATGGCAGGTGATAAAGATAGCAGGAGGAGTACCACAGGGTATGTGTTTACTATAGGTGGAATAACAGTAACTTGGATTTCAAAATTGCAAAAGGTTGTTGCACTTTCAACAACAGAGGTAGAGTATGTTGCTGCTAAAGAGGCTAGTAAAGAGATGATTTGGTTACAAAGATTTATGGAGGAATTAGGAAAGAAGCAAGAGAATAGCAGGTTGTACTATGACAGTGAGAGTGTCATTCATATTGGAAAGAACTCAGCCTTCCATTTGAAGACTAAGCATATACAGTTGAGGTACCACTTCATACTATCCACCTTGGAAGATGGGCATTTGAAGTTGGAAAAGATACACACTAGCTTGAATCCTGCAGACATGTTAACAAAGGGAGTAACCAGGGAAAAACTGAGTTCCTGCTCAGTTTCAATTGGTCTTCAAGAATGAAGATGAAGATGAGAAATTTGTGAGGTCCAAGAAGATTCAGATTCTAGCATATACAACAACGATGGAGTTGTTGAGATCAGTTTTCAAGTGGGAGATTGTTGGTTGCGGAGCCTGATTATCTTCCTGATTTAGAGGTCTTTTACTTTCAGCTATGTTTATACCCCTTAAAGTATTTACACCCCAGAAGTATGTACACTCTTCTAGGTGGGGGAGTGCAGAGGGGGGGTACCCCCTCTGCGGGGTCTGGGGCAGCTATCCCCCCAACTGGGGGTTCTAGGGGCAAGCAAGACCCCAGTGGGGGTTCAGGGGAGAATCCCCCGAAGGAAACATTGCCTTGTAAATGTACATTATAATTTCATTGTAAATCTGGACGGTTCATTATAAGGTCACAGATCTAACGATAGATATTATGTTAGGGTTTTTTTCCCTAGAAGGCAACCCTCTTTTATGAGGGAAATGTATTGCGGCTATGGTTGATGGTGAATATTGTATTCTGAGATAGGAGACTGTGAGAGAAAGAAGAGGAAGTTACAGCGGGTTTCTTGTAGGTTGTATCCCTTCATATGCTGAATAATAATAAAGGAAGGACCTGGCAATTTCTCTAGTGGACGTAGCCCACAGTGGGTGAACCACGTAAACTTGTGTCTCTATTGTATTGTGTATCTTCTGTGTTTTGTTTCCACATTTGTTTTATTTTATTGCTCCACGGTCCTGTTTTTCTAACAATTGACAGTTTTTTCTTGGCTTTCAATATATCATTTATTCCAAGAGGAGAAAATATAGTGGTCGATTCTTTGGTTGTCTCAACAAGCAATTTCAGAGTCCCTCTGCCACCCAATCTCAGGTATGATACAAAAGTAAAATACAGGCCCTCCATACTTGATAATGTTAAGAATTGGATGGTGTTTGAGGATGACCTTGAAATCAAAAGATTCTTGGAGACTATTGAGGAGCTTTCATCATTACATATTGATCAAGACCCTGCTTCTGAAGTCGATCCTTGTGCTGATGATTTTCCGAACAAGATTTTTGATCATCATATTGTTCAGCTACCTAGAAATCACATCCCCAAAGGACTAGTTCCTTTGGAAAGGATTTTTTATATAAATGATCTAGCAGTAAAGGGAAAAATATCAAAGGATGATGTTGATGTGGCTGAGTGCAATATTGGCACATAGGAGAAGCCAAAGTTTGTCAATTTGTCTAATAGCTTGTCAAAGGAGAAGAGGACCAAGTATACTGAGCTATTAAAAGAGTTTGTTGATGTATTTTCTTGGAGATATGAAGACCTCAAAACATATGACATCATCGTTATAGAGCACAAGATCCCATTGAAGGAAGAATCCAAACCATTTAGGTAGAAGTTGAGACAGATAAATCCTATGTTACTACCTATCATGGAGAAGGAGGTAAGGAAGTTGTTGGATGCCCAAATCATTGTCCCCCTGAGATATTCAAAATGGGTAGCCAATTTGGTCTCAGTGAGAAAGAAGAATGGAGAGATCAGGCTCTGTGTCGACTTCAGAAATATGAATAGGATCTCAAAGAAGGACAATTACCCACTGCCAAAGATGGAACACGTATTGCAGAGGGTAACTGGTGTATCAAGGATATCCATGATTGATGGATTTTCTGGCTACAATCATATCTTTGTTCTACCTAAGGATAGAGAAAAGACAACCTTCACCACTCCTTGGGGCACATTCATGTATGCCAAAATGCCTTTTGGATTGATGAATATAGGGGCAACATTTTAGCGAGCCATGGACATAGCCTTTATTGGATAAAAAGATAAATTTGTGATCATCTATCTGGATTACATAACAGTCTTCTCCAGATCTGATAAAGACCAATGTTATGAGCTGAGAAATATCTTCTTAAAATGTAGAAGGTTTGGTCTCTCCTTAAATCCCAAGAAATCATTGTTTGCCATGAAGGAAGGGAAATTACTGGGGCACATAGTATAAGCTGAGGGAGTCAGAATCAACCCCAGCCAGGTGGAGGTGATACAAACCTTATCACTCCCAAGGTCCAAGAAAGATGTCCAGTCTTTTCTGGGCAAGATTAACTTTTTGAGGAGGTTTGTTTCCAATTTTTTTGAAACAGTGAAACTCATAACTTCCATGCTCAGTAGGGGAAATGAAGTAAAATGGGCTGCCGAGTCCAGAAATTATTTTGAACATATCAAGAAAGCATTGAATAAAGTGTCTATTCTTATCAGTCATGATTACTCTAAAGATTTTCTAATTTTCTCTTTTGCTTCATTTGATACAGTGGTAGTTGTTTTACTACAAAAGAATGTTGAGGGATTGGAGCAGCCTATCTCTTTTTTTAGCAGGGCATTGAGGGATGCAAAGATCAGATATGACATCATGGAGAATCAAGCCTATGCATTGGTGAAAGCCCTTAAATATTTTAGAGTTTATGTTCTGCATTCAAGAATTATTGCATATGTCCCTTTAGTTGCTGTGAAGGACATTCTCATTCAGCCAGACATAGATGGGAGGAGGAGCAAATGGATTGCTATAATCTTATAATTTGATCTAGAAATCAAACCTACCAAGATATTTAAAGGTCAGGGTTTATCCAAATTGTTGGATGAATCTAATTGTAAGGATCTGGGGGTTAACTTCATCAACATTTTCTCAGAAAATCAGTAGGATGAATTGTCTGATGCCAATCCTCAGGGCACCCCTCCATTGGCTGAATGCACCTGGTATAAATGTATTATGTATTTTCTGCAAAAATTAAAACCCCCTGATGGAATGGGGAAAAAAAAGGTAAGAGATTTAAAGCTCAAAGCATTCAGATATTGCCTTATTGACTAGGTCTTGTGTTGGAAAGAACCTTTACGAGTGCTTCTGAGATGTCTAGACCCATAGGAGGCCAAAATAATTATGTTTGATTTTCAAAGAATCCTTTGTGGGGGACACCATTTCTGGAAGACCACAGTCTACAAAATTCTTAGGGTTGGGTACTACTGGCCCACTTTATTCACTGATGTTTGCAGAAAGATCAAAGCCTGTATCAAATGTCAAAAATTCTCAAGAAAGTAGAAGCTCAAATCCTTTCCACTAAATCCTGTAGTAGCTTCAACACCCTTTCAACAATGGGGGTTGGACTTCATTGGGGATATTCATCCTGCTTCAAGTGGTCAACACAGATGGATATTAATTGAAACATATTATTTCACGAAATGGATAGAATCCATCCCCACTAGGAGTGCTTCACACAAGGTAATCATCAGTTTCCTGGAGGATATCATAGCAAGGTTTGGATGTCCTAGAAGAATTATTATTGATAATGTTGCATCTTTCAAGTCTGAGACTTTGGTCAAGTTCTGTGAGTATTTTAAGATTTCATTAATTCACTCCACTCCGTATTATCCCCAAGGAAATGGACTAGCAGAGTCCTCTAACAAAATTTTGATCAAGCTTATTAAAATACTGTTAGAGGAAAATAAGAAGGCATGGGATTCAAAGCTCAAATTCTCTCTATGGGTTGATCAAGTGACAACAAAAAGATCCATAGGTATCTCCCATTTCCAACTTGTTTATGGGATAGAGGTTGTTTTTCCCTCTCAGTTGGCTCTACCTGTAGAAAAATTCTTTCAAGATTATCAAGGAGAGCCCGATGATATGATCATAAGGATTCAACAATTGGTGGAGGTCCAACAAGCTAGAGAGCAGGTGACGGACAGAGCTCATGACCGTCAGCAAAGGATCAAGCAAGCCTTTGAAAAAAAGGCAAGTAAAGAAGATTTCCAGCTGGGAGATCTAGTGTTTAAATGGGATGCACCGAGGAAGGACAGAGGAAAGCACAACAAATTTGAAGCCTTGTGTATTGGGCCCTTCAAAGTTTTTGAGAGAATTCCAAATAATACCTACAGGTTGCAGAATTTGGAGGGCGATGAAATTTTTGGTGGCCCTGTAAATGGGCATTTTCTGAAGAAGTTCTTTATTTGAGCCACACATGGCTCTCATGTATTTGTAAATATTTGTTTTCTTTTTTTTTTGTTTTCAGTTCATAAATGAATCCATAGCCCAACAATAAGGCACTGAAACTGTAGAAGAGTTCTTGGCATCTCACAGGGAGAAAGCCATCCCCCATGGAGCCTAATGTTATCACATAAATTAGTAAGGGGGGTGTTTTCCTAAGAAGTGACCCCCTTTGGCGAAAAATGGCAAGAAGTGGGTCAAAACCCCACTTATCCTAAGTTTGAGGTGCAAGAGCATGTTGTGCTAAGTAGAAAGAAGATCTGGGTGGCCAAAATCTACTCGCTCAAATCTACGACGCAGGTTCAATTCTAGACCCCCCCCCCCGGCATGCCTTTCTTCCTTTAATGGGAGGGGGGGGGTCCAATATGGTGGTTTTAGATTGTGGGCCCCTCATTATCATGGTGCCTCCTCGTGATGTCAGACCCCCCCGCACCTGAAACCTCTTACCACCTACCCCCCCCCTAATATACCACTTACCTCCTCCGCTTACCGCTCCCACCTCCTACTAACATCTATCTCCCACTCCGTCTCTCACCTCCACCCATCACATTCTCCACTCCTACTCCCCATATCATTACACTACAGCTGTCCTCCACTCACTGCTAGGCCATAGCCCCTTATCACTCCCTTCTACCATCTCTTGCCAAGTGTCCTACCTCTCACGTCCTCCCTGGCAGACGATCCCATACCGTTTGTTGTCATAGCCTCACATCTTCCCCCATGTCATCACCCCATGCCACTCCACCTATGACCTGTCCCAGCATAGTTCACACATCTTCCTCCACCCGCACTTTCCATGTCACCCTCCATCTGTCTCCCCTGGCCACATGGGCACCCGTCATCTCACCTTCACAACGTTGGCGTCATCGTCACTGCCAAGAGTCTCATCCGTGTTCGTCGACTGGGTCCCCTCGTAGAAGTCCAATGAAGAAGCATCAGCCAAGGGAAGGCTGCCACATTGTTCAGGGGCAGATTTGACTTGGGCCTCTCCGATCCTGAGGTAGAAGTTAATGAAAATAAGGAAGGTGGGTGGGACATTGTCTCCTCCCTTAAATAAAAGGCCAGAAAGGGACAAAGCACAGAGGCAGGATTTATGTCCAGACTGACAGAGATCGTGTTCGAAAAGAAAACTGCATGGGCAGTATGACCAATGTCTACATGTGCAGCCTGATAGAGAAGCTTGCCAATGTAAAGCCTTGAATGTATGGCATGATTTCATTTCAGGCAGCCCGAGCTAGTTCTAAGTATATGTACGCATTTATTCCATTTTGTTAGTATCGATGGTAGAGTTAAGCTCTGAATTGTAAAGTTTTAGTGAGACCTCTGGTCCTCTAGTTATAGACTGATATTTGAGACTTCTTGTTTAATGGTAGCCAGCCTCTTCCTTACTCTTTTCTTCTAACTCTTAAAGCTCAAGCATGGATGATCCAGTCGGGTGTTGTAATGACTATATAATGTAGGTTTGATTATATCATTTTTTGCAGCATTTTAAGTTTCTTGAATTTTTCAGATCTAAGAGGATCTCATATATGAGACTTTTCCTCCAAAGGTTGTTGGAAGACCAGATGTCCAGAGCAGGCTTTCATTCCTCTTTCATTTTTCCTCCACCTACTCACCACTATGAAAACTTACTGGCCTAAGTTAGATCAAGACCTCACCTTGCTCTACATTTCCAACCCAATTTTCTGAGTTAAAACGATATTGTTCTGAGTTTACTCCCATTCGATCACCCTTTATAAACAACCTGTGACATATAAACTGATGGGTATCAGAATTAATCCTGCTGCAATCCAGGAGTGACTACTGGTGCTAATAGTACTAACAAGAAAACTTCCAAAATAAGTTATTTGTATTACTTCAGAAACCACCAATCTCCACCTGGAAGCTATGTAGGGCTTCAAATAGCCTCGAAAATTTAGAAATCACAATTACAAAGAAATACAAAAGAACGTGTTGAACTAAAAATTGTTAATAGGAGCCCGTTGGAATAGGTGGGTGGCCAACAATATCAACCTGGATCAATCCTCCCCCTTAGGAATAAATGGTCTCCATTGCATTGACTGCCCCCATCAAGTGAGGAAATTTCTACTAAATTTGGCTTTGGGTGAGCCACTTTCCTTGGTGCAGGAGTTTCCCTGCCTTAACAACCCGATAAAGTTAGATCCTCTATTAGAGAGTGACCTTGACCTATGTGTCCACTATCTGATCAGTGGATTCCTATTCCATGTATTCATGGTTGAGCTATGTTGGTTTCAATTGTTATGCAATATCTAAGGTGTCCAATAATGGTGGAAATATGGCCTGAGCAGGGCCACATTGAACACTGGGTGCAAACCAAGGAAGGGATGAGTGTTGAGCTCAAAAGCATTGTCACCCACAACCTTGGTGATAGTGTAATTCCCATAGAAAAGTGGACAGAGCTTCTAATGGGACCCTATAAGGCGTTCTTTCTAAAAATTTAACCAAACCTTATCGCCCACCTGAAACTTGTGTGGTACCCGACGTTGATCATGGCATTTCTTGTACTTAACATTTGATTTTTTCAAAATCTCATGGACCTATTAGCGGATGTGTTGAATCTGCTCAATGAATCTGGTGGATTTTTCGGCCTCATACTGAACATGGGAAGAATCTATTTGTGTGATTGAAAGAAGTATTGCAACATCAATGGGACCCAAGGTTTGGAATCCTAGCCCCACTTGAAAGGGGCTATGGCTAGTGGAGCTATGAAGAGACCTGTTGTAGTTGTGTTAAACATAGGGAAGACTCTCATCCCATGTACACATATGCTTAGAGTTATACATGCACAAGATGTGCACACTCATCTGATTGATGACCTCTATTTGGTCATTGGTTTGAGGGTGGAAGGAAGTGGATTTAGTGAGATTGGTGTCCAACAGTGACCATAAACTCAACCAAAATGTGTTGAGGAATTTTTTTCCCCGATCAGATATGATGGTTTGTGGTATCCCATAATGGACCCAGACTCATTTGAAGAAAAGATTGGCAGTATCCATCATTGTGATGCTCTTATTATAGGTTGTGAGAATGACCATCTTTGAAAAGCAATCAACCAACACAAATACACAATCATTGCCTTGCTTGGTGGATGGAAGGTCAGACATTTAATCCATCAAGATAGATTACCAAGGCCTCTAATTAGGAGTAGGAAGAGGGGTGTATAAGCCTTGATTCTTGATGGTAGGCTTGGCAATGGAACAGGCAGTGCAAGATCTAATATACTTCCTGACATCCTGTCAAAGTTTTATCCAATAAAAATGTTTCTGTAGAATGACCACAATTTTCTCCACACCAAATTTTCTTGCCATTCGATTATAGTGAACCTCCCAAATAATCTTTTCATGCTCACTTGTAGGAACATAGAGATGGCCTAGATGTCATAATAGTCCATCCTAAATGTGAAAATTGGTGACATTCGTGCATGTACCCAAGAGCTGATAGGTGGCGGTGAAGTCAGGATCCCACTGATAAAGTTGGGGACACTCAGATTCCTCATGCCCACAAGAATGGAGAACGATGGTGAGTGCATCCATGGGAGGTCCACTGAGGCATTCAAGGACACAATTTTTGATCCCTATCCTATACTTGATATTGAGATGGAACTGCTATAGGTATGTGGACCACTTTTGATGGTGGTCATTATGCAACATCCCTTGTGTTTGTATGAACTTCATAGGCTTGTGATTAGTGTGGATGATAGTCTCCTTTCCCAGAATGCAATGTTTCCATTGATGACAGGCTTGTACAATGGAATACATTTCCTTGCCATAGGTGGGATATTTCTGGATGATACATGAGAGTGTCTCACTATGGTATGCTACTAGATGACTGTGTTGAGTGAGAAATGCACCTACAACATAGTTAGATGCATCAGTCTCAATCTTGAACGGTTGTTGCATATCGAGTAAGGAGAGTACTGGAGCTGAGAACAAGAGATTCTTCATATCATCAAATGCTCATTGTTGAGCATTCCCCCATGCGAACTTTTCCCTTCCACCGCCCTTAGTCACTTGGCTGAGGGACCATGCAATATGGGAGAATCCAACACAAACCATCGGTAGAAGTTGGAAAATTCCAAGAATCCTAGAAGCTCGGTTAGTCTGGTCAGGGCTGGCTAGTCACAGATGAATTGGATCTTAGATGCATCCACATGTACCCCATGCTAATTGTTGTTCCTGAGTTTAGAATTCAGGCTTAAAAGAATAATGTCAAGACATCCCAGATCAGGATTAAAAGAGTTTTTAATATGAAAAGAAGATCAATATTGTAGGAAAAGAAGCTATGGTTGATTCCTAGGTTGTCTTTGCCTATCTTCCCAATGTTCTCGGACACTTATGTCCTATTCAATCCCAACCCGGGTATTAGCAGTCTTTAGGATGGTATTAAACAGGGTTAAAGAAATTTTGGTCTGATCATTAAGGCTGGGCTCAATATTGGGTTGTCTTGCGATGGGTACAGTCATGGGGAAAAGAAATGGTCAAAAGGATCTGTTGCTTTTAATATTTGTTTTTCCTATTTCAATTAAATGAGAAAAGTTCCTAAAATTGAATTAATGGTATAACATCTCAGAGGAAATTTTTTGTATCTAAGTTAAATTTGAAAATAATGAATGTGATGAGAGAAAAACATAAATCTGTTAAACAAAGCAATGCGTCAATCACAGAAGAATCTCACTCTGCTACAGAAGAAGAAAATAGATGATAAACCTTTAATGAAGCATAAAATGTAGCAATCTAACTAACTCTCAGGGCTTATATTTGCTAATAAAAAGCATAGAGGAAAATATGTAAGCAATCAGATAACTAAATGAAAAATATAACCATAGTAGATGTTGTACTAAGTTTTGATTAGGCATTCATCAAAGACATATGAATAAAGATGATGGAATATGAAAGAACAAAACAACACATAACTCAAAATTGACGAAATATAGAGTCTCTGGTCTGCACTTGTATTAATTCTCAAAGAGGAGAGATTTCTCTATTATAATCGGCAAGAAGCCCCCCTTCTTTTAGTCTTTTGAAAATATATTTATACAAGAGGTTCTCAAACCTACATGGTTGGAATTCTCTTTATTCCTAGATAATAACGGTTACAAAATGAAAACTTGAACCATTAAGCTTGGTTCTTTTCTATTTCTTTCTCATACCAGTAGAAAAGGTATACATATGTTATTTCATTGATTCTTTGAAGTACTTCCTTCACCTTGCTTGAGACATTTGACGTACCTTCTTAGGAATTGTACTAATAGTCTTGAAGGTTCTATCACATCTTTTGCCTAAAAAACATACATCTTTCTCTGTAATTGCGGCAACCTGTCTTCTATCCTTTGATCTTCGGAAGTCATTGACTGTATCTGTAAATTTGGCTTTACTAGCCATCTATCTATTTGAGCAATGTCAACTTGCTTTAGCTTTGAAATTTCAATCTGGGCTTCCTTTAAGATCTCTTTGATGTCAAGTTGATGTTTTACAATGTTGATTTTTCCTAGTATCTCAGAACAATCATCCTTCCCAATTCCTAGTGATTATTTATTTAGCAAATCAAAAACCTCTTCACAATCCTCCTTTATTTCTTTGGCCATTCTTTTACTCTCGGCTATATTGGCCTCCCATGCCTTCAATATTATATCACCTCTGATTTTTTCTACAACAGTCAATATGGTAGCTATGGGTACTCCTTCTCTGGCCGATGACACGACCTCTTTTTGAAAGGTGGTCTAGGCTGCAGTAGCCTCTCCTTCTTTGAAAGTAATATTATCTAATGATTGATTTACTTCCTGAAAATGATTTTGGATGATCTCTACCTTAGCCAAAAAGCTTTGTTGTGCTCTTTCCAGTTTCTTTAGCACTTCCGATGCTTGAGCTTGGAACACTCCTATATCCATAACCATTTTCTCAATGAAGCTTACCTTGTTTTGTAATTGTTTAACCAACTCATCTTGTTGGACAAGACTAGACTTGAGTAGTTGTATTTCTTGTCTATCAACGACTCTAGCCTTTTCAAGTCATTTATTTACCTCATCGATGATATTCTTCTCTGTATTCCTTATTTGATTTCGCAACTGACTTATCATCTGATTTCTATGCTTTAGCCTTTCTTTCAGATTATCAACTGAGAATAAGTTTGTTGTTTCAAAAGATCCCAAATAGCCTGCTACCTCTATAGCAAAGTCTTCATCTTCCAATTTTTTGCCATCTAATAATACTCTGTTCTTTTTTACCATTGCACCCTCTTTCTAGTGTATTTCTTTCTTTACCACAGCTTTCCTTTTCTTACTGAAAAACAAATCGGTAGGAGATATTTCTTCAATAGGGATAGGTGTGAGATCCCCTATGAATATTACCTCTGCATTAGAGTTTCCTCTGGTGAACTCTGATAGCGTGATAGCCTCAATGGGGCTACCAATTTCTATGGATAACTTTTTTTCGGCTCCATCTATAGATGATTTATCATGTGAAGACAGTAGCTTATCTTCTCCTTTCTTTTTTAATCTTTTTGATTGATCTTTGGACTGGTCATCATATACCTCTATTGCTGGGATATACTTTTTCTGAATCTAGATCTCAAAACTATCTGGGTTTTCTAGGGCTTCTTGTTTGCTAGAGCTCCTGACTTCTCGGTTCTGGGTCTCCATTTGTTGTGTAGCAAGAGGCATTAGGTTTTCCCCTTGTAATAATTTTGGAAGACTTCATCTTTGGTGTTTTTGGAAATTGTAAAACTCAACCATTTCACCAGGTGGTAGAGCTCGAACTTGGCTCATAACTTCTTGGTAAGATCTTACCCCTCAAAACATTTCATCTTGATGGGACTCCTCATGTTCATATTTTTTAGATTACAACTGGCCATATGATGACCCATGACTTTTTGCAGGTTGTGCTTCTTGAATTCAATGTTAACCAGTTTGATCTCTTCTAAGGTTGCAGCCTCCACTCTAGAATGGTCAAAATATAACAAAGAAAATGCACCAATAGGCAATGGAAAATATGGCCCTACATTTTTCTTCATGGCTTTAAGCTCTTTGTTAATCCTGTCGAGTACAGATTTTCGTGCAACCTCACGGCATACCAGTCGGTCTGGTAAAAATTGCGGTAATGCATATGGGGGAACTGAACAGCCGAAAACTATGATATAAGAGAAGTGTTCCTCTATGTACCAGTCTGCCACCTTACCCAGGTTAACCATAATGTTTTCTGAAATTCTAGGAGGTGGGTGACCGAATATAAAAATATGCATCGACACCACTATGCAATTACATATTTCATAAAAGAAATATTTTTCCCTGTCTTCCCAGAGCTTTGAATGATAATCATGAATTGGTTTTGCACTATCTGGATTCCAACTCCATCTCATCAGCAGGAACGGAGTCATGAAACAGATGGCGTCCATAATATAGGCTGACATGAAGAATGAATTTGGTTTCCCTTTGGCTTTCTTTGTTTGGTATTCTGTAATTTCACTGACCAAACTATCCGACAATATCTTGGCCTAGTCGAAAGAATAACCTTCATCCAATGTGTGTATAATATCTACCCATGATAGAAAGAAATGGGTTGTGTTCTCTTTTCCATAAATTCTTCACATCATCATGGCTATATACATGAATTGTGGTTCAAGCGATGAGATTGAATATATGCCATGAGATTCATCTTTGAATTTTTTGGGGCGTGAACACCAATCCTTGATCAAGTCGAAAAGAATCTTTCCATATTGATCACACTCCTTCTTATTAAAATTCACTAGAAAACCGACATCATAAATGAAGTTTGATGTTGCAGACAATTTATACATCACCTGTATGTGTTCCGGCATAAATGACCCAACAGATATCTTCTAAGAGTTGAATATAGTTCTAGTTGGGACATCTACATGATCTAGTGCCCATCCAATCATGTCAGTTTAGGGTAAAAGTCTCGGCCTTGTTGCTATCTTATGCAACTCTGCTTGAGCGATAATCTTATATTTGGTAGATAACTTATCCTTTTCGTTGTCGCTTGAATCATCGGGGTAGTTTACCACTTCGTATTGTATGGTTTTGAACACATGCATCTAGGTTTTAACTATGCTTATACTTTTGGGCGAAGTATCATAAATAACGTTTGTGCTCTGGCCAGAACTTTCACCAGTTGCTTTAGGTGCTTTCCTTGGAGCCATGATATCCAATTTCAGAGTTCTATTACCTGTTACAGAGAATGTGAATGTAGAAAACTAGTTATTTCGCTAATCCATCTCTATGAAAACAAGAATGTAATTCGAAACTAAAAAATATTTTTACCTTAAACGCATAAACCATGCGTATACCTTCACTGACAACGCATTTAATTTCTTTAATAAAAATGATTTGGGCGTTAAAATCATATCTTATTTGGAATCATTTCCTTAAATTAGAAATTAATGTCATTAATGGTTGATACCTCGGGAAAAGCATAGAATTTGAATGTATCCAAGTTATTATTAAGAAATAGATTAATTAGAGTATAATCCTCATTTAGTACATTAATTAATCATACTTATCATTTAATAAAGTTTCGGCATTTTGGATCTCGAGGATGTTTATAACAGTTTAAAATAAGACTTACAAAATGCGAAGTCGTGATAGGTTTAATTAATTATAATCATTTTTAACTCTTCTAATTAACCACGATTAGTTGTAGAATGGTGGGGTTTTGGGTATCGGGACTTTAAAATATTTTATATGTAAGAGCTCCCGAATCGCAAAGTCGCAATGAGAATTACTTATCGTTAACCTTTCTTAATCTTTAATTAACCCGACTTAACATTTAATACTTTCATGAATTCGAGAATCAGGGCTTCGAAGATGCTCAATGTTGAACCTTCGTGCTTCGCGAAACTCTGACTCCCAAAATTTCTAAAGCAAACCTTTATATAAATTGATTCATTAATAAATAGGTGGATCCATAATCTCTTAAGAATTTTAGACCATTGGATTAATCAAAAGGCTTCATTCGATGATGATTATCCAAGTGCATTTTTTGGTTTTTATTTAAACAAAAATGAAACTTATTTTAGTCTAAAGTTTAGAAAAATATGTATGTTTCAACATAGGATCCATCTAAGGATCTCATCTCCCTGTGGGACGAGAAGAACAACAGACCAAGTTCCTTTATTGGGTAAATGGAGTCATTATTTCATTTCTGTGAAACACATCTGAAGAAGACACAAGGAAGGATTTTAGAATTTCATCCTTATCTTTGAAAACTTTCAAAACTTAATCATTCTATGATTCTCGAGTTAGGCTTATCAGTGGATTTCCTTAACTAAGACTGACTTCAGATTTGTATAACATAATAAAAAAAACCTTAATCGTTCTACCAGGGTTTATTTGATTTTGTTTGCATCAAGGTAAAGTAATTTCAATATTTTAAGTTAGGGAGTCCCTATCTAGCTTAGAATGTAGATCTAGTAAAAAAGAACTAGTTACCAGAGAAACTTAAAATTCATGTATAACAGCCTAGCATATATTGTAGACATTGATTCACTTCCAGAGAGCTTGTTCAGTACCCCAGTGAAGTTATCATATTTTCCACATTGAATTTCCTTTCACCACTTCAATTAGTAATTTAGAATTCAAATGCTAAGATGAGGGTAATCATTTAATGAATTTCCTTTCATCATCTCTTTTGGAACAGATGGGGGCAATCATTTTATGAATTTCCTTTCACCATCTGTCTTGTTTTAAAACATGAAGTGGGGGAAATCAATCGGTATGCAATATACCCGAGAATATATCTGTTTATAATTTTACAATAGAGGTCTGTCAACTCACTTTGATTTCTCTAGACTAATCCTTCCCTGACCTTCAAAACATCTTCACCTTCAGGGAATTTCTCAAGGGGAGCTCTTATATATATATATATATATATATATATATATATATATATATATATATATATATATATATACTAGGGACTTTCCTTGAGAGAAACTAATTAGTTTAATCATGTTAGAAGAAAAAAGATAGTTAGGATTAACCTAAACATACTTCCGATTCAGTTAAAGTTAGAGGAATTATAGAATCTTTGCATATTCTCGTGTTGAAGACTTGTTTATGAGTTTCCAAAATTAAAGTGAGACCTTTCTCCTTTGTGAATCTCATGGGATGATATCATGAATCATGTGAAGATATAGCTTGAAAATGAACAGGGGAATAGAAAGAAGTTTCAGATGTTCTATTGTAGGTATAGTCATTCTTAAACAAGCTTCTTACTCGACCCTTGAAACTTTTATTTAAATTCTTTTTATAGTAGCTTTCATTTCTCTGATTATAGATTTGGTGATGATATTAGTAAACATAAGATTTATGTCTTACTGATTAACCTCTCCTAGAAATTTTAACTTAAGTTTACAAGACAGAAGTTCATACCTCATAATTTGTTTATACTTCCAGCCAAGCAAACTATTAGTTTATTACCTGTTTAGAGAGAAATTTAACATGAGTATCTATGCATGTCACCTTTTTGATATCTCAAGTCTCTCGGCTAACGAAAAGTATCCTGCAATAAGACAAACATGATAGCTGTCAGGAACTCTTCTAGATTAAAAACCTACTTATTGCATATTTTGATATTTTGATTTTTTTGAAATTGACTAACGTGTTTCTATTTACAGTGAAAATAACAATAAAAACTTACCGAAGGAAAGGTAATTATACACAAAACATGAAACCAAACCAGTATGTACATTGAGATTTTGGAAATGTATTACTGCATGAAATGCTTGAGGTAACGCCTATTGATAGGGGAGTTAAGAATCTTTCCATCGATATTTTCTAACAAAAAGGCATTCTTTCCTTTAGAGGATGTAATTTTGTACGGTCTGCACCAGATCTGGTCAAACTTACCATGCTTTTCGGCATCTTATTTCTTGGCTTCCCATTTTAGAACAAAATCACCAGGGAGAAATTCCCTATCTTTATCTTTTTTATCAAATAAGGCTTTCATTTTATCTTGATATTTCTGTAGTTTTTCATCTTCTTAGGCGCTATTTTGTTGAACTTCAATCAATTGATTTATCCTCCTGGTAATGTCATTTGGCTCTTCTTTTGAGTCTTTCTAGAGTTTCATTACTGGCAGCACTAGATTTATGGATAAAACAACGTCAGTACCATATACCATCTGAAATGGAGACATTCTGATTTATCATTTTTTGCCTATCCTGTTAGCCCATAAAGCATATATCAAATGTACATGCCATGCTTTTTTTATTTTTGGTCAGTACTTTCTTAATTATGGTAATTAGAATTTTGTTAGATCACTCAGCTAATTCATTTCCCTATGGATAGTAGGTCGTAGAGTCTCCTAGAAAAATGTTGTACTTTTGACAAAAACTTATCATAGCCATGGATTTGAAAGCTTGAGCATTATCAGTAACTATCTTCCGAGGGAAGCCAAATCTTGATAAAATATTTTCCTCTAGGAAACTAATCACTACTGTGTCGGTTGCATTTCGTGTAGGAATGGCTTCCACCCATTTAGTAAAATAGTTGATAGTGGTCAGAATCCATCTATGTTGAGCACTCAAGTGTGGATGAATTTCACCAATAAAATCAAGACCCCATTGTTGAAATGGAGCTTTAGTTCTAACTGGAACTAAAGGTAATGCTGAATTTTTTTTCTTTCCTGTGAACAATTGACAGGGGTTACAAGATTTGACTTTAGCATTTACATTAGTGAATAATTTCGGCCAATAATATCTAGCTCTTAAGATTTCGTAAGTTGTTTCTCTCCAACCGTGATGTCCTCCACACACTCCTTCGTGGAATTCATTTATAACTTTTTCTATTTTAGATTCTACTAAACAGCTCAGTAAGAAACCCAAAGGATCCTTCCAATATAATTGACCATCTACAATACAATATTTCACAATGTGTAACTTCAATGTTCTAGCTTTAGATGGGGTTAGGTTGTTGGGGCATTTAAGGGTCAGTAGATAAGAAACAATGTCCCTATACCAAGTTGAAGAAGAGAATTTTGTTGGACAACTAAGATGGGGGGGGGGGGTGAATCAGTTGCTACCGTGCTTAAACAATTATGCTTATTTTAAACTCTTTTTAGAAAACTTAATGGCAATCACAATAATGCAGGGAAGTAAGCAATAGAACATTCATCATCATTCACACATATGATATACACAGAGATAGATATTTCCTGAGGAAACCCATAAAGGGTAAAAACCTCTTCTTCTTTATATGATAAGTAATCTTTACATTATCTACATTATCATACTTATCAGCACCAACTCATAATGAGGCTACAACCTCTATTTTGCAAGATGCTACTTGCTGAGATCACCAACTCTCTGGATTCTCTAGCACCCACTATAAGGAAGCACCGACTCCCTAGTTTCTCTAGCACCCACTAGAAGGAAGCACCAACTCCATGGTTTCTCTAGCACCCACAAGAAGGAAGAACTAACTATATGGAAGCACCAACTCCTAAGAGTTCTAGCACTAACTGGATGGAAGCACCAACTTCCTAAGAGTTCCATCACCAACTGGATGGAAGCACCAACTTCCAGTTACACAGGCACCGACCTGTATATCAAAGAACCAATGTTCTCCCTTGCACCACCCTGCCACCCTGGTTTCTCTGAATGAAACCAGATGGAAGCTACAACTCCCTATGTTCAAGCACCCACTTGAACCTCTGAGGACAACAGTCCTCCCTAGCACCTCCCTACCACCCTAAAATATCAATTTTTTCTACTAAAACTTATTACAGTGATATAATGTTCATCAATGGCTTACCAGTCTCATCATTGTTCTACTACACTACCCTGCTCTGTCTACGTCACTGTCTTCCTACACACATGCTTTGCGCTTTCTGTTCTTTTTCCTTTTATGCTCTATGCGCCATGTCCATTCAATGCACCATTCCCCTTCTGTGTATTTCAGTTGTTGCACACTACCTCCTTCTACATGCCTAAATCACTCCCAACAACAACACTCATCTCTTCTTTGTTTTGCATTCTTATAGTCTCTGTGCACCTTGTGCATACTATATGCACAAATTTCTGCATTCTCTACACCCCGCCATTGTTCTCTACATCGGGATATTCACTGCCACTCCACATTACCACCGCTTCACTCCCTCGAGCATCAACACACTCTCTTTGTTCTGCATGTTCTCCTCGTGTCGAGTCCTCTTCTTGATCATCATGGAAATTCCTCAGCTTTTCTGGCGGTTATACCCATGCGTTCATCATCACTGGGTGTTATACTGAGATTCCTTCGCATGTCTAGCAGTCGAAACTCTCCGTCTTCTCTATCATAGTTGAGCTCATCCTCTCTGTTGTAGTTATATGCTTCAACGCTCTTCCATCTATCAATCGCCTCTATGAACAGTCTTCATTCCACTAGCAGATGCCTTGAGACTCTTAAGCTCCTCTGGCAATCACACTGAGGCCTCTTTGATTTTTCTGTGCAGAAACAATCAGTGGTTTCTGGAAGTTACACTGTGAACCTATTGAGCCTTATGCCTTTGGCACCTTTCACCTTTCCTTTCACATGTGGCCTCAGGCAGTGACTACACGTCTGTTCAGAAGGAACTTTCGTGATTCACATTTTGACAATTCCTGTTGTCAAGCATCTCGACTCTCCAAGTCACGATCTCTGAAATGGAGATTAGCTTCATGCTAGCTCCTCCCTTGAGCCTTCTTCGATGTGACCATAGGTTATGACCAGGGGCCAATTCTGAACACGCATTTTGCATTTCGGCATTCCTGTGAAGAAGTGTCTCGACTCTTCATGTTACAATCATCGAAAATGAGCTTAGCTTGGTGCTAGCTCCTCCCTCTCACATGACCACTGACAGTGACCACAGCCTACACCAAAAGGTGTTTTTCACATTTCGACATTTCATGATTTTGCATGTCGTGAATTCTTGTTGCGAGGCATCTTTACTCTCCAAGTCATGATCTCCGAAATGGAGTTTAGTTGTTATCACCTTCCTCCAAATCTCGATGATGTGACCATAGCCTATGACCATTTTCTAATCATTTGAGCGCTTCTCTCTTCAGATCAACGGTCCACAATCCATGGTGATCAGAAGGCTATCCTCTGCCCCGGAACTTCAACTTTCGGGACTTTGGGGGAGATTTGATGCTAAAACTCCCAAAACTAAATTCCTGGAATGACGTCACTCGATGACGTGTCATGATCCATGTGTCTACCACATGTCACTCAAAATTGTGATTTCCAGGTTCCTGAAATTCCAAATCAACTTGACACGTGTCCTTATATGATTGTGCCACGTGTCCTTTCTAACATAGGCTGCCACCTGTCCTTGCTGACATGGTCTGTTAATGTGCCTGTTTTGGGATTTTGGGGTTCGCTACTTTAAAGGTTAAAGTTCCTTTGATCTTTGATTTCCCGGTCTGTGAAACTCCGAAATGGAGTCCTTGTTGATGTGCATGTTTCAGGATTTCAGCGTTTCTCATTTCACAACTTCGGGACTCTTGTGATGAAGATTCTCGACTCTTGACTCCTCCAACTCTCGGTATCCGAAACTCTGAAATGGAGTCAGATCAACGGTCCACAATCTTGATGATTCGATGGTCCAGATCTTTTCGTGATTTCGCATATCGCAAGTTCCTACCGTGGGTTGTTTCCTTGACTCCTCCAACTCTCGGTATTCAAAACTCCAAAATGTCATGGTTTCGTATTTCGTGATTTCATCATTCTTTTCATGAGTTTCCTTGACACCTCCAACTCCCAGTATCTGAAACTTCGAAATGGAGATTAAGTCGTGGTTTTGCATTTCGCGATTTTCTGCCATGAGTTGCTTCCTTGACTCCTGGAGTTTATGCTTATGAATGGGATCCGATGATCACTTGTTGAAATTTCCATTTCCATGCCATTATCCCTGTGTTGTTGGTCGTGATCTTTGCCATCAATGACAAACATGCATACTCTGCACTATCTCTTCTGATCTTATTGAGCTTTCTCTGCTGCTTCTTCCCAAAATACTTTTGGTGCCCGCCTGGAACATTCTTCCTATACTTAAGCCATCATCGTTGTTGTACTTTCCATCAATGACAAGAATACGCTTCCTGTAAAACATGCCAACAATATCCCCCTTTGGAATTGATGGCAACAAAGGCACCCAGACTCTTTTCTCCCCCTTTGACATCACTGTCAAAGAGCACATGCTCCCCCTGAGTTGTTGCAATAGTTTTAGGAGGTATCAAATATTAAACCAACACAAACTCCCCCTGACAGGATGGACTCTCTTATTTGAGGCCTGCAAAATATTTGTATCTAAACCAGAGTCTGCTCCTTCTGATTCTTGGACCTGTTCATCTTCAGCTTCCACTGTATCCTCTGTAGAATAATCAATATTGCTCACCTCTCTTATTGGGACTCCTTCATCAGCCTTTTCTTGTTATAATTAGATGACTCCCCCTATAACTGTTCTCTTTGCTTCTAACTATTTTCCCCCTTTGTTCCTAAAAGGTCAGATTTCCTTGACAAGGTCTTTCCTCTTGTTATCTCTATAGGATGTCATGTATATCATTTTGTAAAACAAAATGTTGTTGTTAAAGATGTTGTTTTCCTACTAAAACATTGCGTAATTGTAGCTTGTACTTTTTAAATAAACCTTGGATCTCCCCATTGATTCTCATCTATCTCTATTACTGCAATTTCATTTTTCTTCCATGATGCATACAATCCAAGGCTTTTATGACCATATTCAATCACAAGAAAAAACTGCTACAACCACTCTCATACCTGCTTTTATTTTTCACAAACAAAGGACCTGTATCAGGTTTCTTAGGAGTATTGATTTCTTCCTTGTTGTATCCAATACCAGATTTGTCATTTGGTGATCTCTGACTATCCAAGAGCTTATCCAGGGTCATGGAGCTATTTAAGAACTTGCTTTGGGTGTTTGACTTCTCAACCTTCAAAACTTCATCTTCCATCTTATGACATGATTCTTCTTTTGCTTCTTCCATGGGATAGATGCTAACTGGACATTCTTTTATTGTATATGTGTCTTCTTCTTTACTTGCAGGGGAGGATTCAATATCAACATCATTAATTGTCCTTATGCCTTTATTCACCACTTGTCTTGAGTTTACATTTACATTACACTCTTTGGACTTGAACACCTCTTCACTGCCTCTGTCACACTTTTGACTTGTACTGAGAAAATTATGTTTCAGACCATCCACAAGCAGAACGTACTGGGCATATCCTTTGACATTACTCAAACTCACCATCCCTCTATCCTTGATTTTACCTGGTTCATCATTTTCAAGGATCACATTTCTTGTTTTGCTTTTACTTATTGACAGAAGCTTATCCTTGTCTCCAGTCATGTGCTTGGAACATCCACTGTCTATATTCCCAGAGGCCTTTTGTTTTTGAGTTGAAAGTACTAGACCACCTTTTTCACTATCTTTCCTTTTCCATGTGCTAGCATTTCTATCTAATAACTTTATCCTTGGATCTACTTTGTAATTATTCAGATGGAAATTTGCAACTTTGTGGCCAAATTTGTGACAATTATAGCATTCAATCTCATTGTTCGATAGTTCAAAGTTATTGTTGTAGCATTGTCTATGTCAGGAAAATTATATCACTTTTCTAATGACCTAAAAACATTAAATTGTCAAACCAGGGTTGATAATCTTAGAGCTGCTACACTATATGTGCGGGTAAGAATCTTCTAAAAAACAATTCAAAATAAGCCAAATTACTCTATCTGTAAAACTCTCCACTTTCAAAATGCAGAAAAGGATATTTAACCATTAATTTCATCTGTTCCATTTTAACCATCTAATGTCTATAGCTAATGCTAAGCAAACCATTTAACCTATGCTAAACTAGAGAAATTTAAATACCACTCATAACTCTAAGCTATCCTTTGAATCATATAAATTTAACTTTGAATCAGAACTCATATTCTATCATCCATCACTTCACAATTCATCTATCAGAAATGCAGAAAGAAATGTCTTAATCACTAAATTCTTCTTATATCTACAGTGTTGTGGGTGCTAACGGAGAAATACTCTATGAACCTAGATCTAAGAATAAAGATTTAAAATTCATTGTTTAAAAAATATTAAACTTCTAATGAACCGAAGTAATCATAACAGTGTTGAACAGAGTGACTAGTGCAAAATGGGTATGGGACACTAACAATAACTCTATTCTAGTTGTAAATATATTTTCTATGGAAGGGAAATCCTATAAGATTGTAAAGATAAATTTAATCTAAAAAACCACAACCGACTCTTAAATTTAATCCATTAATTATAAATTCAATCCAAATCACTAACTCTACAATTTCCTTCAATTGACCTGTGTAAAGGTAAATGATGAAAACTAGTCAGACTACAAACTTACAAGCTACTAATGAAATTCATTACCATGCATAAATTTCTCTATATTAACAAGAATTCAAATGATCCAAACCTTAAAACCTATTTCTATCCTATGATTTAATCTACAACTTTAGAAAATTTATGATTCAATCTTCAAAGCACAAAACATGACTATTCAAATCTATCTGCCAACTATCTAGGCTCTGTGCACAGAGAACACTCTACAGAATTATAATGCCATGTGATCTAAATCATAATGGAATTCAATCTAACAGTTGCATATTGAAATCATAAAAACATGGAACAATTTCTACAGTGATTATTTCTATAGAAACAACAATCAATTTCTACTTTGTATATCTACTATAAAATGAAGAGATCATCTACCTCTAGTGGTGGGCCCTCCCACAGAGATAGAGATCCCAGTTAATGTTTCAGAACAATCTACGCTACCATATCCATCCAACAACAATTGTAAAATGATTAATCCATGTGTTCAATCTTTAACGAGACATCAATTCAGAGGGAAAACCAATATAATCCTATTAGCAAAAATCTCAGTCGAAGTTTTCAAAATCAATCACTTCCCTCAAACCGGGGTAGACCCATAGTTTTATAATGTTTTAACTCTCGTTTTCAGAATCAACGATCCTCTATCTACGCTAACTACCAATGATAAAAATGGAGAAGCCATGCAGAGTATTAATTACATAACAAACTTAAATGGGCGATCTCATGACACGAAGTGTCATGAGATTCGCCTCAAATCACAACTTCCAGTAAATGCATTTCTGCATACGTTCTTCTTGGATAGGATTCCATCTTCTATGCTGAAGTGGCATGAAGCTTCACGAGCAAAAAGGGAGGTTGCGTCAATCATATGATAATCTGCAATAGCGTAGTCAAAAAGAGATGCATCCCAATATTGCATTAGTCCATTAATCATAGTATGCATTCTTTTAATTAACATTCAAAAGATTAAAACATTTGTAAAATGTATTAAAGGATGATCTCTTTACCTTAGAAACATGATTAGGCAGGGAAAAAGGATATAGGCTAGAAATGTAGCAAAATAGATAGATGTTTTTCAAAAGGAGATATAGGATGTTGATAACTGGTGCAGAACAGGTGAAAAAAAAATCAAAGATATGCAAAAATAGAGGTCATATTCATGGCCCAACATTTCCCCCGGGCTGAAGTACTTGCATGTCCTCATGCAACAAGACTAGGAATAGGGGAATTAATGAGAACTTGGAAACCAGGAACTGTTTGTATCTTCAACTTTCTAACTTGCTTCTTTAATCTTCTGATCTGTGCTTGTCTCTGATGAGCAATCGTCTCAATCTTCTACAATTTCTTAAGAAACTATGTCTTCCTTCCTTTTAGTCGTTCTACCTTAGCTCTCATATGGGTGTTCTGAATTATTCTCTACTCATTTTCTGTTTCTATATGCCTATTAAGAACTTCATATCGTTGAAGTTTCTCCTTTAGGCACACATTTCTTCTTATCAATCTACCAAGGGAGATACATCCTTTTTCACTTCGAGAATTAGCATCTGTAGGAGAAAAACCTTCTGAATTTCCATCAACATTCTCTTGTATTGGTGTAGACATTTGTTTCTGCACCTCAGGGGCTTCCTCTGTTTTCTTACAATCTTCAACTTCATTTTCAACAGAACCTTGAATAGCATTCAAAACAGAGTTAACAAGGTCTTCACTAACTACAGGATGTTGAAAGTCAAGAACATCAGTGGTAGAGTTACCAACGAGGTCTTGAACATCATGTTCTGGAACAATCTCTTCTTCCTCGGGAATTTTCCCAAATTCTTCAACACCTTCTGCTCATCTGTGAACTTCATTCAATAATCGCAACATGCTCCAAGTTGGACTTGGTTGGAAATCTGTTCCCACTGTAGGAGCTTCCTCCATGTTAGCAATTTTACTTCTGGTCATAAGATTTGAGTGAAAAGGGGTAGCAAAAGACTTCTCTTTAATTCTTGGTTTAACAATGAAGTCCCCGACTCTGTCAGAGTCGAGGTCTTCATTCAATCTTAGCTCAACATGAAAAGGGCTAGGTGATTTATCTGTGACTGCTTCAGACTCAATATACTCCATCATTCTTGGATTCGGCTTCTTCATACACTTGTCTTCCTTTTCTTTTGTATTTTTATTATCGGGTACTGGAGCTTCAGAGGTATCAGGGAAGGATAATGCTCTTGGCTACTTTTTACTTTCAGAGAGCATTTATGGTTCAAAAATATCATGTTTTTTCTTTGTTCCATATCATTCAGAATTAACAGATGCATGGGATTTGTGTAATTCGTAGGCAGACTGAATCCGAGTCCGTCTATTAGATAAAATTGTAGCCTTACTAACTTTTGTCTTTGATCCCAACTTCTTGGATTTACCAGGTTTAAAATTCCCTTGAAGACACCCTTCCCAGGTTAAATCTTTGGTTTCCAATGCAAATGAAACAAGAATTTTAATTAACCCATGGTGAGACAAACTACCCTTAGGATTAGTTGTACTTTTATGAATCTAGTTCGCCATTTTTCCTAGGGTTTGGAGCAGATAATACAGAATGTTCATAGGGATAGTTCCTTCCAGATGGAGTAACAATTTAGCATGATATATATATAAAGTATCAAAACGTCCTTCACAAGGGACAAATTTTTGTAAAATATATAGAACCTTACCCCATAAGCCGAACAACCAGGTTTTAGGAATGCCTCTTGACCAGTAAGCATCTTTGAATTCAGGAATCAACAGCTGATTAAAAATATCCTTCGCAACTGGTTTGCCTTTATACCATCTTTCCCCTGTGCATGGCAGACCGACTGCCTGACTGATAAGACTCTCTGTAATTACTAACTCAATGCCTTTGATAATAGTGCGATGCTCGTCGAAGGTCTTAGCAAATTGCAGAGCAATCTCCGTATCATATCCATCAAATTTCTCCAGAAAGGGCATCCATCCCACGACTTTAAAAATGTGCTTGGTATGTCGAAATTCTGTCGAGGAAGCAATCTTGGCCAGACTATCTGGTTCATGCCTACTATCTACCATGTTTATGCGTACAGAGGTGAAGGTAAGATAGCGAATTGTGCAGATCAGATTGAGAATGGATAAGAGCTATAACATTATGCGCAATAAGGTTAAACAATGTCTTAAACAGAGGTAAAATATTTGTAGGCATCATTATGTGTGGTTGATCAAACATTTTCATCATGAATTAACAACCCTGAAGTACCGGAAAGTACATTATCAAAATCATGCAGAGATAACGGTGGTTACACAGATATGATCTTAATCCTGGCAGAGTTTACATCAAGTCGTGGGATAGATAGTTTTTATGAGGATTCATCATAAGTGGATTGTCTGAAGGTATAAAAGAGTACATGTCTGAAATCGTGCAAGAGTAATGGAGAGAACGCACCACATGGTAAGGATAAAATCATTCTCGGGAGAGGGAAGGTGTAATCATTTTGTCAAAGGGCAAGTCTCGTTATTGAAGGGTGGCGGCAATCGATCATTCTTTTAATAAATTTAAATGTATTAATAATTTGAATGATTAATTAAAGAAGCACATACCTCATTCATTACTTATTGTTTTCATGTTTTGTAACAGGTGTTGAAGATCAGAGCCCGAGTATATCCTTTTTCCATAGATGTCTCTTGCTGAATTCAATGCCTATGTCCCAGCTACGCTGGTATAGAGACATTATGAAAGTTCTCCCTATTTTTCCTTTGATTTTAATGGATTACACAGTTGAAAATTTTCTCTGTAACATAGTGCCCTCAGATGCTTTTGAAACCAATCTGATGCTTTGCCTAGATGAAGATGATATTATCCTTTCTCATGAGTAACTGACTAAGTACCAGATAGGTACAGAAACTGGTACAAAACAAGAGCTAAAATGAACTGGTGCAAAACTGGTACAAAACTGGTATGAAACAGAAACTAGAGAAATGTTGAAATAACTGCAGCGAGAACAATCTGAACAGAGTGATCTCTAGCCAAACCAAGCTTTGTAACTGAAGACCAACTGCAACCGGACCAGTATCCCAAACCTATTGAGGTGTAGAAAAAGTTCTCATTTTGGAGCAAACAGATCTATGCCTAACTCTAAACCTGTCTTCCTCTTATTCCAAAGAGGAATCAACCAAAATCATCAAATCTGCAATAGCTTCAAATCTTTTACCCGTGGTATAGATCTTTATTGTGTGAATAAATGTTTTGAATTCGAACACAAAAAGAAGTCATTGGATTACCATCCATTAATGTATGTTGTTAACCAATGCGAGAGCACCCATCATTGATGTCAATGGGCCTCAAGGTACTTGTAGTACATCTTAACAGGTACGAATAGATATTCTGATGTCGAGTCACCTGTAAGATCTATCAACCAAGAGACATTAATGTATTCCCATGGTTGTTAGCAAGGAGATCTGCCATTAGGGCATGCAGATTCTAGGGTACTAAATAGTCTCTAGCCTCATTTCTAGATAAAGTGTTGATGTTGATGGAGTGAGACTTCTTGGAAGGTGGACCTTAATGTATTCCACATCATCCAACTCAAGTGCAAATAAAAATTTGCAGAAAATTGACTTGGTGGAACAATAATCACTTACTTGTGGATTTTACGAGCCCAAGTTAGTTATCGCTTGTTGCTTTTTCACATTTTGAGAGTCTGAAAAATGGCTAAAAAAAGACTCCAAGGAATTTTCTTTCCCGTAATAATCTACTAGGTCTGGAAAAAGAATAACCCTATACCCAATAGATGCTCCTCTCATACTTTAATGAGAAACAAAGGAAGCAAACAAGCTCAAAATTTATTAGATTAAAAAAAGACAATATGGCAGTGTTAAAATGTTTTGCAAAATAAACAATCTCACCTCCTTACCTATTGTGAAAAATAAAGATGCTTCTATTTTGTACCTGTCTCAATCCTGCAGAACTAAAAAAAA
>JASDQU010735388.1:49121-62295 GCA_032191745.1 Picea mariana
AACTGATTAGTTTCACTCAAGGAAAGTCCCTAATCAAAAAAAAAAAAAAAAAATAGAAATAAGAGCTCCCCTTGAGAACTTCCCTGAAGGCGAAGATGTTTTGAAGGTCAAAGAAGGATTAGTCCAGAGCAATCAAAGTGAGTTGACAGACCTCTATCATAAAATTATAAACAGATATCTTCCTGGGTATATTACATACCGATTGATTCCTCCCACTTCATGTTTTAAAACAAGACAGATGATGAAAGGAAATTCATAAAATGATTGCCCCCATATGGTCCAAAAGAGATGATGAAAGGAAATTCATTAAGTGATTGCCCTCATCTCAGCATTTAAATGCTAAATTACTAATTGAAGTGGTGAAAGGAAATTCAATGTGGGAAATCTGATAAATTCATTGGGGTACTAAATAGGCTCGTTGGCAATGAAGCAATGTCTACAATATCTGCTAAGTTGTTATACATGAGTTTTAAGGTTCTCTAGTAACTAGTTATTTTTTACTAGATCTACATTCTAAGCTAGATAGGGACTCCTTAACTTAAAATATTGAAATTACTTTACCTTGATGTAAACAAAATCAAATAAACCCTGGTAGAACGATTAAGGTTGTTTTGATTATCTTATACAAATCTGAAGTCATTTTTAGGAAAAGAAAGCCATTTATAAGCCTATCTCGAGAATCAGAGAATGATTAAGTTTTCAAAGTTTTCAAAGATAAGGATGAAATTCTAAAATCCTTCTTTGTGTCTTCTTCAGATGTGTTTCACAGAAATGCAATAATGACTCCATTTACCCAATAAAGGCACTTGGTCTGCTTTTCTTCTCGTCCCGCAGGGAGACGAGATCCCTAGATGGAGCCTATGTTGAAAAATACATATTATTCTAAACTTTAGACTAAAATAAGTTTCATTTTTGTTTAAATAAAAGCCAAAAAATGCACTTGGATAATCATCGTCAAATGAAGCCTTCTGATTAATACAACAGTCTAAAATTCTTAAGAGATTATGGAGCCACCTATTTATTAATAAATCAATTTATATAAAGGTTTTCTTTCGAAATTTTGGGAGTTGGGGTTTCGCGAAGTACGAAGGTTCAACATTGAGCATCTTTGAAGCCCTGATACCTGAATTCACAAAAGTATTAAATGTTAAGCCGGGTTAATTAAAGATTAAGAAAGATTAACAATAAGTAAATCTCATCGCGACTTCGTGATTCAGGAGCTCTTACATATAAAATCTTTTGAAGTCCCAATACCAGAAACCTTGCCATTCTAAAATAAATCGCGGTTAATTAGAAGAGTTAAAAACGATTATACTTAATTAAATATATCGCGCCTTCGCATTTCGTAAGTCTTAGTTTAAACTGTTATAAAGATCCCCTAGATCCGAAACGCCGAAACTTGATTAAATGATAAGTATGATTAATTAATGTACTAAATGAGGATTATACTCTAATTAATCTATTGCTTAATAATAACTCAGATACATTCAAATTTTGTTCTTTTCCCAAGGTATCGACCATTAATGACATTAATATCTGATTTAGGGAAATGATTCCAAATAAGATCTGATTTTAATGCCCAAATTTTTTTTATTAAAGAAATTAAACATGTTTCCAGTGAAGGTATACACATGTTTTATGCGTTTAAGGTAAAAAAAAAAAATAGTTCTGAATTACATTCTTGTTTTCATAGAGATGGCTTAGTGAAATAACTAGTTTTCTTCATTCTCATTCTCTGTAATAGGTAATAGAACTCTGAAATTTGATATCATGGCTCCACAAAAAGCGCCTAAATCAACTGGCAAAATTTTTTGCCAGAACACAGACGTTATTTATGACACTTCGCCCAGAAGTATAAGCATAGTTAAAACTTGGACGCATGTGTTCAACACCATACAATACGAAGTGGTAAACTGCCCTGATGATTCAAGCGACAACAAAAAGGATAACTTATCTACCAAATATAAGATTATCGCTCAAGCAGAGCTGCATAAGGTAGCAACGAGGTCGAGGCTTTTACCCTACACTGACATGATTGGATGGGGACTGGATCATGTAAATATCCCAACTAGAGCTATATTCAACTCTCAGAAGGTATCTATTGGGGCATTTTGTCCGGAACACATACAGGTGATGTATAAATTTTCTGCAACATCAAACTTCGTATATGATGCCAGTTTTCTAGTGAATTTTAATAAGGAGTGTGATCAATATGGAAAGAGTCTTTCCGACTTGATCAAGGACTGGTGTTCACGCCTCGAAAATTTCAGAGCCAACTCTCACGGCGTATATTCAATCTCATCACTTGAACCACAGTTCATGTATATAGCCATGATGATGTGCAAAATTCGTGGAAAAGAGAACAAAACCAATTTCTTTCTATCATGGGTACCCATTATACACACAGTGGCGGAAGTTTATTCTTTCGACCAGGCCAAGACATTGTCGGATAGTCTGGCCAGTGAAATTATAGAATACCAAACAAAGAAAGCCAATGGAAAACCAGCTTCATTCTTCATGTCAGCCTATATTATGGACGCCATCTGTTTCATGATGCCTTTCCCGCTGATGAGCTGGAGTTGGACTCTAGATAGTGCAGAATCAATTCATGATTATCATTCAAAGCTTTGGGAAGACAAGGAAAAATATTTCTTTTATGAAATATGTAATTGGGTAGTAGTGTCGATGCATATTGTTATATTTGGTCACCTGCCTCCTATAATTTCAGACAACATTATGGTTAACCTGGGTAAAGTGGCAGACTGGTACATAGAGGAATACTTCTCTTATATCAGAGTTTTCAACTGTTCAGCTCCCCCGTATGCATTACCGTAATTTTTACCAGACCGACTGGTATGCCGCGAGGTTGCATGACAAACTGTACTCGGCGGGATTAGCAAAGAGCTCAAAGTCGTGCAAAAAAATGTATGGCCATATTTTCCTTTGCCAATTGGTGCATTTTCTATGTTAGATTTCATTCATTCCATAGTGGAGGTTGCAGCCTTTGAAGATATAAAATTGGTTAACATTGAATTCAAAAAGCACGACCCGCAAAAAGTCATGGGTAATCATAAG
Organism: Picea mariana; assembly: GCA_032191745.1. NCBI lineage: Eukaryota > Viridiplantae > Streptophyta > Pinopsida > Pinales > Pinaceae > Picea > Picea mariana. Next base: position 52,197 of record JASDQU010735388.1, read on the forward strand.
GCCAGTTGTAATCTAAAAAAATACGAACATGAGGAGTCCCCTCAGGAAGAAATGTTCCCAGGGGTAAGATCTTACCAAGAAGTTTTGAGCTGAGTTTGAGCTCTACCACTTGATGAAATGGTTGAGTTTTACAATTTCCAAAAACACTGAAGAAGCAGTCTTCCAAAAGTATTACAAGGAGAAAACCTAATGCCTCATGCTACACAACAAACAGAGACCCGGAATCCATAAGTCGGGAGTTCTACAAAAAAATAATCCCCATAAAACCCATATAGTTATGAGATCTCGACTCAGAAAAAGGATATCCCAACAACTGAGGTATTTGATAACCAGTCCAAAGATTAATCAGAAACATTAAAAAAGTAAGGAGAAGATAAGCCATTGTCTTCACATGATAAATTAACTATAGATGGAACCAGAAAATGGTTATCCACAGAAATCAGTAACCCTATCGAGGCTATCATGCCATTACAATTCACCAGAGGAAACCCTAATGCAGAGGTAATATTCATAGGAGATCTCACGCCAATCCCTATGGAAGAAATGACTCCTACTGATTTATTTTTCAGTAAGAAAAGGAAAGTTGTGGTAAATAAAGAAATGCACTAGAAAGAGGGTGCAATGGTCAAAAAGCACAGAGTATTATTGGATGGAAAACATTTGGAAGATGAAGACTTTGCTATAGAGGTAGCCATCTCCTTGGGATATTTTGCAACAACTAACCTATTCTCAGTTGACGATCTGAAAGAAAGGATAAAGCAGAGAAATCAAATGATAAGTCAATTGCAAGATCAAATAAGGAATACAGAGAAGAATATCAGAGATGAGGTCAATAAAGGACGTGAAAAGGCTAGAGTCGTTGATAGACAAGAAAGCAAACCTTTATATAAATTGATTTATTAATAGATAGGTGGCTCCATAATCTCTTAAGAATTTTAGACTGTTGTATTAATCAGAAGGTTTCATTTGACGATGATTATCCAAGTGCATTTTTTGGCTTTGATTTAAAGAAAAATGAAACTTATTTTAGTCTAAATTTTAGAATAATATGTATTTTTCAACATAGGCTCCATCTAGGGATCTTGTCTCCCTGCAGGACAAGAAGAACAACAGACCAAGTGCCTTTATTGGGTAAATGGAGTCATTATTGCATTTCTGTGAAACACATATGAAGAAGACACAAAGAAGGATTTTAGAATTTCATCCTTATCTTTGAAAACTTTTAAAACTTAATCATTCTCTGGTTCTCGAGTTAGGCTTATCAATGGATTTCTTTTCCTAAAACTGACTTCAGATTTGTATAAGATAATCAAAACAACATTAATCCTTCTACCAAGGTTTATTTGATTTTGTTCACATCAAGGTAAAGTAATTTCAATATTTAAGTTAGGGAGTCCCTAACTAGCTTAGAATGTAGATATAGTCAAAACTAACTAGTTACCAGAGCACCTTATAACTCATGTATAGCAGCCTAGCAGATATTGTAGACATTGCTTCACTACCAGCGAGCCTATTTAGTACCCCAGTGAATTTATCAGATTTCCCACATTGAATTTCCTTTCACCACTTCAATTAGTAATTTAGAATTTAAATGTTGAGATGAGGGAAATCACTTAATGAATTTCCTTTCCTCATCTCTTTTGGACCAGATGGGGGCAATCATTTTATGAATTTCCTTTCACCATATGTCTTGTTTTAAAACATGAAGTGGGGCAATCAATCGGTATGTAATATACCCGGGAAGATATATGTTTATAATTTTACAATAGAGGTCTGTCAACTCACTTTGATTTCTTTGGACTAATCCTTCCCTGACCTTCAAAACATCTTCGCCTTCAGGGAAGTTCTCAAGGGGAGCTCTTATTTTTTTTTTTATTAGGGACTTTCCTTGAGAGAAGCTAATCATTTTAATCATGTTAGAAGAACTAAGATAGTTAGGATTAACCTAAACATACTTTCGGTTTAGTTAAAGTTAGAGGAATTATAGAATCTTTGCCTATTCTCGTTTTGAAGATTTGTTTATGAGTTTCCAAAATTAAGGTGAGACCTTTCTCCTTTGTGAAGCTCATGGGATGACATCAAGAATCATGTGAAGATATAGCTTGAAAATGAACAGGGGAACAAAATGAAGTTCCAGATGTTCTGTTGTAGGTACAGTCATTCTTAAACAAGCTTCTTACTCGACCCTTGAAACTTTTCTTTAAATTCTTTTTATTTCTTATATATATATATATTATTTTATTTTATTTTGGTTCAAAGAAAATTTTTAAACAATTAAAAGTAGCTTTCATTTCTCTGATTAAATATTTGGTGATGATATTAGTAAACATAAGATTTTTGTCTTACTGATTAACATCTCCTAGAAAATTTTAAATTAAGTTTACAAGACAGAAGTTCATACCTCCGAATTTGTTTATACTTCCAGCCAAGCAAACAATTAGTTTATTACTTGTTTCGAGAGAAATTTAACGCGAGTATCTATACATGTCACCTTTTTGATATCTCAAGTCTCTCAGCTAATGGCAAGTATCCTGCATTAAGACAAACATGATAGCTACTAGGAACTCATGTAGATTAGAAACCTACTTATTGCATATTTTGATTTTTTGATTTTTTGAAATTGACTAACCTGTTTGTATTTATAGTGAAAATAACAATAAAAACTTACCAAAGGAAAGGTAATTGTAAACAAAACATGAAACCAAACTAGTATGTACAATGAGAGTTTGGAAACGTATTACTACATGAAATGCTTGAGGTAATGCCCATTGATAGGGGCGTTAAGAGTCTTTCCGTCGAGATTTTCTAACAAAAAGGCATTCTTTCCTTCAGAGGTTGTAATTTTGTACGACCCACACCAGATCTTGTCAAACTTATCATGCTTCCCAACATCTTATTTCTTGGCTTCCCATTTTAGAACCAAATCACCAAGGAGAAATTCCCTATCTTTAGCTTTTTTATCGAATAAGGCTTTCATGTTATCTTCATATTTCTGTAGTTTTTCATCTATTTCAACCGTATTTTCTTGAACTTCAATCAATTGATTTATCCTCCTGGTAATGTCATTTGGATTTTCTTTTGATTCTTGCCAGAGTTTCATTACTGGTAGAGCTAGATTTATGGGTAAAACAATGTCAGTACCATATACCATCTGAAATGGAGACATTCTGATTGACCGTTTTGTGTCTATCCTATTATCCCATAAAGCATATTTCAAATGTACATTCCATGCTTTTTTATTTTCGGTTAGTACTTTCTTAATTATGGTAATCAAACTTTTGTTAGATGAATCGGCTAATCCATTGCCCTGAGGATAGTAGGTCATAGAGTGTCCAAGCACAATGTTGTACTTTTGACAAAAACATATCATGGCCATGGATTTGAAATATTGAGCATTATCAGTAACTATATTCTGAGGGTAGCCAAATCTTGATAAAATATTTTCCTCTAGGAAACTAATCACTACTGCGTCGATTGTGTTTCGTGTAGGAATGGTTTCCACCCATTTACTAAAATAGTCGGTAGTAGTCAAAATCCATTTATGTTGAGCACTCAAATGTGGATGAATTTCACCAATAAAATCAAGACCCCATTGCTGAAATGGAGCTTCAGTTTTAACTGGAACTAAAGGTAATGCTGGAATTTTTTGCTTGCCTGTGAACAATTGACAGGGGTTACAAGCTCTGACGTTAGCATTTACATCAGTGAATAATTTTGTCCAATAATATCCAGCTCTTAATATTTTGTAAGTCATTTCTCTCCAAGCGTGATGTCCTCCATGCACTCCTTCGTGGAATTCATTTATAACTTTTTCTATTTCAGATTCTACTAAACAGCTCAATAAGAAACCCATAGAATCTTTCCAATATAATTGACCATCTACAATACAATATTTCACAATGTGTAACTTCAATGTCCTACCTTTAGATGGGGTTAGGTAGTTGGAGCATTGAAGGGTCAGTAGATAAGAAACAATGTTGCTATACCAAGCTGAAGAAGAGAATTTTTCTAGAATTTTAGTTGCGGGTACAGTGACATCGAGTTCGTCTATCTCTAAAAATCCTTTGTACTCTTGCAGATGATTTATTCCGAGTGTTTTTATATTTTATTCAGCCAACAATTTAGCCAAGCCCTGACCTTTAACAAGTTTTGTCAGTTTAACTTCCAGGTCGAACTCCTGAATTTTGGCTAACCATTTGCCCCTCCTTCCATCACTATCGGGTTGAACCAATATATCCTTAACAGAACTGGTGGGTACATAAGCAATAATTTTTTAATGTAATACATAGGTTCTGAAAGCTTTGAGGGTTTTCACCATTGCGTAAGCTTGACTTTCCAATATATCATATTTATCTCAGCATCTCTGAGAATTTTACTAAAGAATGCAATTGGCTACTCAAAAATCTCATCATTCTTTTGTAACAGTACAGCTGCAATAGTATGCTCAGAAGCAAATGGAAAAATAAAAAATTATTTTAAATAATCAGGACTTGTCAGTACTGGTGCTTCACCTATGACCTTCTTAATACGTTCGAATGACGCCTTGGCCTCACTTGTCCACTTGACCTCGTTGTCTTTCTTAAGCATATCTGTAATCAATTTTACAATTTCAGCGAAATTTGGGATGAATCTTCTCAAAAAAAAAAAACCTAAAAATGACTGAATTTCTTTTCTATTCCTAGGAATATTAATAGTATCTATAGATTCGATCCTTTTCGGTTCAATTTTAATTCCATCTCTAGATACTATATGTCCCAATAGTTTACCTTTCTGCATTGGAAAATGAGATTTTTGGGGGTTCAGAGAAAAACCAAATTTGTGACATTTTTCAAAAGTCCTCTTGAGGTGTACTAGATGTTTTGCATCAAATTTAGAAAAAACAGTTAGATCATCAAGATAAATAACAAAAAATGTATCTCTTTCGCCGGCAAAGGCGATGTCCATAACTCATTGGAAAGTTGTTCCTTCATTCATTAAACCGAAAGGCATTTTATCATACATAAAGGTACCCCAAGGGGTAGTGAACACATTTTTCTTTTTATCGTCTTCATGTACTGCAATTTGATTGTAGCCTAAAAATCCATCAATCATAGACATTCTATTTGCTCCAACTACTTTCTCTAAAACGTGATCCATTTTAGGTAATGGATAATTGTCTTTGAGTGATGATTTGTTTAGATCTCTGAAGTCCACGCACAGTCTGATCTCACCATTTTTCTTCCTTACTGGAACTAAATTAGCTACCCACTCAGAGTATCTGAGTGGGACAATGATCTTGGCATCCAAAAGTTTCTTTACTTCTTTTTCTATCACGGGCAGTAATATAGGATTTATTTGTCTGATCTTCTACCTGAATGGTTTGACACCTTGCTTCAGAGGAATTTTGTGTTCTATTATGGTGGTATCATAAGTTCTTAATTTATCATAGGACCAATCAAAAACATCTTTATACTGTTTGAGCAAATCAGCATATTTACTTTTTATTTCAGGAGGAAGGTACTTAGATAATTTTACCAACCTAGAATTTTCTTTGGTGCCTATATCACAATCTTCAACTTCTTCTAGTTGAGGTTGTAAAGTAGACTTCAAAGGAATGTCACCATGATTAAATAACCTCTCCAAGGGGATCAGACCTTTGGGGATCTGATTATTTTTCAAAATAAGCATATGATGATTAGCAATCTTATCTTGAAACTCTTTAAGATCTTCCCCTTCCTACATAATCCAAACGGGATCATTCTGATTTTCTTGGTCGATATGTGTTTCGGCAAAGTCATCCACCATTTCTAAAAATTGTCTGATTTGTTCATCATCCTCGAAAACCTACCAATGTTGAATATTATTCGGTATGGAAGGTCTATGTCTCATCTCTATATGGTATTTAAGTTTGAAAACCGTAGGAGGCACAAACGTTGAGGCTGCTTTGGCCAATGAATTTGCCCATTGATTTTATGTTCTAGGGATGTAATGAACTTTAACCGATGAGAAAAAATTCTCGATCAGATCCCAGGCAAAATTTATATAATATCTCAACCTTGGGTGCTTAGCCTGGTACTAACGATTAATTTATTTTATGATTATTTCCGCATCACCATAGACTTCTAAGTTCTTAATTTTTAATTTCCTAGCAGCTTCTAATCCTAAGACTAAGGCTTCATATTCACATACATTGTTAGTGTAATCTATGTCCCATTGTAACCTATAAGAAAAAGGAATAATAAACTCATTGTCGAGTGCCACAAACAGCACTCCAGCTCCTGCTCCTTCACAAGATGAAGCACCATCAAAATACATTTTCCAAACTCCAGTACTATATACATCTTTATTTGTCTTTTGTGTTTTTTCTTTTTCTGTACGTTCTTCTAAATCATCATCTATTGATAAAATACAGTTTCCTAAATCTTGATCTGCGATATAAACAGGGTAGTTATTTGGATTCAGTTGATCACTTACTGTAAATGCTAGCCTTGTTTCTCTGTACAAGTGGGTGAACTATCCACTGAAGACCAGGATTGTAGCGTATGTCATATCTAGTTGGAGGGATCCTCCAAGTTTAATGCCTCAAGACTTGGATAACAACATTCCATACTTTGGAGGTATATCAGCAACAACCACATCCATCAGAACACTTTTTACATGAACTTGTGCAAGATTAACCACTAAATCTTTAATCATACCCATACATTTGACTTTTCTCGAATCAAAAGAATACAGATATTCGTATGGTCGAGTAATTTCGAGACCTAGTCTATCCATAATACCTTTGGGCATCACATTGTGAGAAGCTCCAGAATATAACATGCAATTATGAAGCAGATGATCATGTATAGTTAACGCAATATAAAAGGGATCAGTGGTATCTCTGGTACCTTCAGAGTGTGGACCAAATATTATATTCGGTTTATCATCTTCCAAATTTATAACATCAGCCTAACTTTTAGTATTTGAAAAATTTATCATTTTGATAATTTTTTTCCTGTATATAGGGTTTTTCTCTAGTTCGACCAGAGGTACATGGATCTTGATTTTATTAATCTCATTCTCTAGATTAAAACTTCCCGATGTCTTATCAGCTTCTCTAGTTTGGATTTCTATTTTCATTTTTTCTGATTTATTAATTTGTGTTGCTTTTGTTTCAGTTGTTTTTGTTTCTACTATGGGAATTTTCATTGTTCTTGTATTAGCAACTAGTGTTTATGATGCCTTTGTCTTGGTAGATTGTGTGTCAGCAGCCTTGGTTTTAACAGTTTATCTTTCAACAGCTTTTGGAGCTGCCTCATCTGTTTCCCCTCTCGGTAAGATTTTCTTCAGTGGGGCAGTTGTGACATTTTTGTTTCTAGGCCTTAGATTATATTTTTGTTGGAGCTCGGCCATTATATTATCAGTGATTCCTTGATAAGAAGAATCATTTGTAATATTCATACTCTCGTTGTTATTAGACCAACCTTCTGCGTTTAGAGATTTTTCATAATCTTGTCTCGTCAAATAAATTTCTTGACAATCATCACCAAGATTATTGATATCTTCCTCGAACTCCTAAAAATTCCGCATGTCTTCTCCTCCTATAAAATTTTCATTCTTAAAGAGAGCTTGAATCTTTTGTTCTTCATTCTCAATTTGTCTTTGTTGTATTTGAGGGCTAGGATTCCTTCTGAAATCCTTTCTAGGGAACTAATCATTCTTTGATTGGTCCAATTCCATTCTTGAGATTTTATTCGACAATTATTTGATTATTTTAGCCATGTCGTCCATCTTATCTTCCGAGGATGTTCCAACTCCAAAGGGTCTTGCTTGTTCCCTGAATCGCCTAGTTTCTTTATTTCCCGTTTCAAATTTAGATTTTAACTTTCCTGATGCCATCATGTTTGATTCAATTTCTATAGCTTCATCCTGCATTTTAGTGAGATCAACAGATCTCCTTTCTCTTAACAATAGACCGAAATCTGAATCAAAATCCCCAACAAAAGTTACTTTTGATGTAGGTTGGGAAGGTTTAACCTCAGCTGGAATCTTATTATATAATTTATTAAATCTTTGAGTAAACTCAAGAACTGATTTTGAATTTTTCTTTCTCAAAGCTCCAAACTTGGTTAGATAATAAAGATGATCTTTCCTTTCTCCCCATTATCTGATAAAAGCATTTTCCAACTCATCATATGATCCTATGGATCCTGTCGGTAGTCCTCGAAACCAAGTTCTCACCTGTCCTTCAAAATTTTGAACTAGGAGTCTTGAATAAACATCCTCGTGTTCAAGACCAAGGATGTCAGCAAATTGATCAAAGAAATTAATGTGTTCAGTCGCGGTTAAATCCCCCTCTCCTGTGAGTTTCGACAGGTTTTCATATAATTTTCAGGTAAATCATGGAGAGGGACTAGTAGGACCAAAGGATCATACCTAGCAGCTACTTTGGAAAATATTCTAGGGGGTGGGGGTGGTACTTGACTACCTCCTCCTCCTCCTCCAGCACCACCGCCACCGCCTACAACACCACCTCCTCTGGTTGTATCCATTGATAATTTAGAGGGTGAAACTTGGAGATTATAGAGAAGACTTTTAAAGATGTGTGGTGACCTTTCGGTTGTGTTTGGATAAAGTAGAACGGTTTCAGGGAACTGACCTTCGAGGGACAGGAAATTTGAAAAATAAGGAACTGGAAAATGAGGATTGGTTTCTTCGGACTCACAGGATGTGTACACAGGAGAACCAACAGGAGTCAAGTCAAGGTATAAAGTATATTCTTATGAACTTTGAGAGTTTCGAAGCTGAACTTCGGGAACTGATGAAATGTCAATCAAAGAGGGAAGTGAGATAGATCTTTTACCTCTATTGGTAAAGGAGATAGTTGGGAAAGTCTAAACTTTAAACTCGGGTAAAACCAACTTAGGTTCTAGGGTTTTGATTCTATCGCTGGATGTTTCTCTGAAAAAGAGTTGGGTGGAACCTTCTTGTGAAGATAACTTCTCAAGTAGACCCTTAGTTTTTTACTATGTGGATTTGGGTTGATAAATATTACTTGTTGATGAAGTAGTATGTTTAAGGTATCTTCTTGGTTTCAGAAGTTTTTTAGGATTGGATACAGGAAAGGTATGCTTATTGTCTGGATTCTTTCTGGTATTTTTTCGATTAAATGCCAATTTATTAGTTGTGGAGTCGCCAAGTGAAAGATAAAAATTAGCCTTATAATGTATTCAATATTTTTTCACTATCAAAGACATAAACTTACCAATGTCGTTCTCCCGGGGAAAAATAACTTCGATTCTCCGTCCCCGGAAAGGACACCAAAAAGATGTTGTTCTTGAGTTTATACTTAAAGATTCAAATTATAATGTCAAGGCATCCATGATTAAAAGAGTTTTTAATATGAAAAGAAGATCAATATTGTAGGAAAAGGAAGCTATGGTTAATTCCTAGTTTGTCTTTGCCTAGCTTCCCAACATTCGCGGACACTTATGTCATGTTCAATCACTGCCCATGAGCGTTCAAGCTCAACCCAGGTATTAGCGGTCTCTAGGATGGTATTAAAAAGGGTTAAAGCAATGTTGGCCTGATCATTAAGGCCGGGCTCAATATTGGGTTGTCTTGCGATGGGTACAGTCATGGGGAAAAGAAACGGTCAAAAGGATCTGTTATTTTTAATATTTGCTTTTTCTATTTCAATTAAACAAGAAAATTTCTTACAACTGAATTAATGGTATAACAGCTCAGAGGTCGTCTTTCGTATCTGAGTTAAATATAACGAATGTGATGAGAGAAAAACATAAAGTTGTTAAACAAAGCAAGGCGTCAATCATAGAAGAATCTCACTCTGCTACAGAAGAAGAAAATAGATGAGAAACCTTTAATGAAGCATAAAATGTAGCAATCTAACTAACTCTCAGGTCTTATATTTTCTAATAGAAAACACAGAGGAAAATTTGTAAGCAATCAGATAACTAAATGAAATATATAACCACAGTAGAAGTTGTACTAAGTTGCGATTAGGCATTCATCAAAGACATATGAATAAAGATTTTGAAATATGAAGGAACAGAAGAACAAATAACTCAAGAGTGACAAAATATGGAGTCTCGGGTCTGTACTTGTATTAATTCTCGAA
>JASDQU010735388.1:71806-113125 GCA_032191745.1 Picea mariana
TCCGCACAGAGCGACAAGAACTCCGCATCGTCAGCACAGAAAAACAGTCATTCATGGCACAAGGATTAATCCCACAGCACAGCAAAAGGGTCAAAACTATGCAAAAATGGCCAAAAAATTAAAAGGCACGCTGCACTCACTGAGCGTGCGCGCGCGCGCGCAACGTCTTCGAGAACGGGGCGCATATGCACGGCTGTGGGGTGCAAAACCCGCGTGCCTGCCAAATGGTGCATTTATGAAACTGGTCGGCCTCCCAACCACTAATGGATCGTCTCCCAAGTCGATTTGACCTCAAATCCGAGCTCAATCTGCGTGGGGAGGCTGGTCAAAGACCTAAGGGTGCCCTAAAGAGCCCCTTTTCACATTCAAAAGAGGTCTCATAATAACCCAATGCTTGGCTATAAAAAGTCATGAATGACCATCATTTCTTCAAGGAATTCTTTGTAGTGTTATGCTGTTGAGATTGCTAGAGACTCATTCTTTCGCAATAGACATAATCAACACCATTTCATAGGCTTTCTATCTCTCACTAGAGTGGATAAGCTTGGAGTTCTTTCACTCACCCTTTCATCTTTCATTGTAAGGAGAGCAATCAGTTGAGGGCCTCAAGAGCCTTCCATTGGAGAGGGAAGGGACCCAAGTCCTCTTTCTCCTTTGTGTATCTTTGGATTTCATCAATCAGACCTGCCTATATATTGGTGATATTGTTCCATTGTCATTTGTTTTTAGTTTTGTTTCCATGCTCATGTTTTTATTTAGTTTTTGTTTAATTCTTGTTAATAGCTTTACTGTTTTCTTTCTAACCTTTTACCATACAGTTGTCATGACTAGCAGAGCACAACTAGGCATGTAAGTGCTCACTTTTTTCTCACACAGCAACGAGAAGAGTACAAACACGAAGTAATCATAACATTGATGAACAGAGTGACTAGTGCAAAATGGGTATGGGACACTAACAGTAACTATATTCTAGTTGTAAATCTATTTCCTATGGAAGGGAAATCCTATAAGATTGTAAAGATAAATTTAATCTAAAAAATCACAACTGACTCTTAAATCTAATCCATCAATTATAAATTCAATCCAAAACACTAACTCTACAATTTCCGTCAACCGACCTGTGTAAAGGTAAATGATGAAAACTAGTCAGACTACAAACTTACAAGCTACTATTCAAATTCATTACCATGCGTAAATTTATCTATATTAACAAGAATTAAAATGATCCAAACCTTAAAACCTATTTCTATCCTATGATTTAATCTACAACTTTAGAAAATTTATGATTCAATCTTCAAAGCACAAAACATGACTATTCAAATCTATCTGCCAACTATCTAGGCTCTGTGCACAGAGAACACTCTACAGAATTATAATGCCATGTGATCTAGATCATAAAAGAATTCAATCTAACAGTTGCATATTGAAATCATAAAAACATGGAACAATTTCTACAGTGATTATTTCTATAGAAACAACAATCAATTTCTACTTTGTATATCTACTATAAAATGAAGAGATCATCTACCTCTGGTGGTGGGCCCTCCCACAGAGACAAAGATCCTTGTTAATGTTTCAAAACAATCTATGCTACCATATCCATTCAACAACGATTGCAAAAAAAATAATCCATGTGTTCAATCTTTAACCAGACATCAATTAAGAGGGAAAACTAGTATAATTCTATTAGCAAAAATCTCAGTCGAAGTTTTCAAAATCAATCGCTGCCCTCAAACCAGGGAAGACCCATAGTTTTATAATGTTTTAACTCTCATTTTTGGAATCAACGATCATCTATCTACGTTAACTACCAACGCTAAAAATGGAGAAGCCATGCAGAGTATTAATTACATAACAAACTTAAATGGGCGATCTCATGACACGAAGTGTCATGAGATTCACCCCAAATCAGAACTTCCAGTAAATGTGTTTATGCATACGTTCTTCTTGGATAGGAGTCCAACTTGTATGCTGAAGTGGAATGAAGCTTCACAAGCAAAATGGGAGGTTGCGTCAATCATATTATAATCTGCAATAGCATAGTCAAAAAGAGTTGCATCCCAATATTGCATTAGTCCATTAATCATAGTATGCATTCTTTTAATTAACATTCAAAAGATTAAAATATTTGTAAAATGTATTAAAGGATGATCTCTTTACCTTAGAAACATGATTAGGCAGGGCAAAAGGATATAGGATAGAAATGTAGCAAAATAGATAGATGTTTGTCAAAAGGAGATATAGGATGTTGATAATTGGTGCAAAACAGGTGAAAAACAAGTCAAAGATATGCAAAAATAGAGGTCATATTCATGGCCCAATAGTCTGCTCATTGATTGTTTATTATTTCTTGACCTCCTCAGTTGCATGTCTCTAGACTTAATTTGGAAATTTGCAACCTGTGATGATTTGTTACTTGGTTGTATCATTCTTTGTTGTGGCAGATATTTGCTCATGTCTAAGTCTTAAGGAATAATTTACAGCTTTGTGACCAAAGTTAGAATAGTAGAAACAATATCCATAGAAAAAATCTTTGTACCTAGAAAATGGTTGTCTTCTTTGAGAAAAATGGTTTCTTCCATGCTGATGATTTCCTTGAGAAGGGAGTGTATTATTTCCTTGTTCTACAGATTCAGTTTTGACACCTTTTTCTTTACTCCTCCTGGGCGGTTGATTATCATCCTTTGTTTCTGCAGGTTTTTTGTTGTCATTATTTGTAGATTTGACAAACTTGATGAAGTCTTTGTCACTTGGATGACCACTACTTGATCCCTCTTCATAACCCAACCTTGTTTTCAACTTTGGATTCCTTTGCTGATTCAGAATGGTGGCTAATCCTTCTGAGGCTTTGATACTTGACAGATTCTAATGATACAAGGCTTGAAACTTCTCCAACTCTTTCCTAGTTTTCACTACTTCTTCTTCCAGAGCTTTACATCTTTCCTTCTTTTCTGATAACTATTGTTTCAGAATGTCCTTGATTTTCTTTGCCTCTTCTAATTCCACTTTTAGCAGGGCAAAGTCTTCATCAAGTTGTTTACTATCTTTCTCAAACTGTATCAGCAATTGTTTTTGCTTTCTGTTCTTAATTCTGAGTCTGTCAATCTCTTCTAGTGCACTGATCAGTTCTCCTTCCATATCAACCACAGCTTCTTCTTCATTAGCCTCACTTCCTATGATTTTATTATCATAATCATATTGGGCCATAAGCATGAAGTCATTGTCCTTATCTTCACGCGAGGAATCACTATCTATGTCTTCTGAAGATTTAACATCGTTTACACATAAACTTTTCTTTCTTCCAAATCTCTTAGGTTTGAACTTCTTTTCACCTTCAGAGTTCTGATCATGTTTCTTGTGTGGACATTTCTTTGAAAAATGACCTATCTTACCACAGTTGAAACATTTAAAGGGAAACTTACCTTCGTACTTGCCTGGTCCTTTATTTAGTCTTCTCATGAATTTTGCTTCAATTTCATTAGGCTTAGAATCTTCATTCTTATCTTCTTTAAATGATGCTTCTCTAGAGGTGGGTTTATCTATAACTATCCTCATTTCATATGCAGTCAACGTTCCTAGAATTTGATCACAAGACAAAACCTTTATATCATTAAGTTCTTCTATAGATGAGACCTTTGGGTTGAACCTATCTGGCAGAGATCTCAAAATTTTCTGAACCAAAGAGGGTTCCTCAATTTTTTCACCAAGTGCTTTCATTGCATTTACTATTTCTTCAACTCTCAAAAAATAATTCCCAATGGTTTCATCTTCTTTCATATGTAGCTTTTCAAATTGTACTCTGTAGTTTTGAAGCTTGGCATCTTTTACCGTCTCATTACCTTCATAACTGCTAATGAGTTTGTCCCACATTTCTTTGGCAGTTTGAAGACATATCACCTTTACAAACTCAGCTTCTACAAGTCCATTCAAGATAGCATTCATTCCCTTAGCATTAAAGCTAAATTCTAACTTATCATCCCTGGAAGATAGCACAACAGGATTAATGTATCCAGTCTCTACTACATCCCAAACATCATCACCTAAGGCCATTAGGTATGTTCTCATTCTAACCTTCCAGAAGGCGAAGTTTCTTCCATTGAACATAGGGGCCTTATTGGTTGAATTTCCTTCATGGATTGACATGTTTAAGCTCTAGGATCTACCCTTAGATAAAAGGGGCCGCCTCTGATACCAATTGTTGGACAACTGAGAGGGGGAGGGTGAATCAGGTGTTACCATTCTTAAACAATTATGATTATTTTAAACTCTTTGCAGAGCACTTAATGAAAATCACAATAATGTAGGGAAGTAAGCAATATAACATTCAACATCATTCACACATATGAGATACACAGAGACAGATATTTCCTGAGGAAACCCATAAATGGTAAAAACCTCTTCTTCTTTATATGATAAATAATCTTTACATTCTGTACATTATCATACTTATGAGCACCAACTAATAATGAGGATAAAACCTATGTTTTGCAAGCTGCTACTTATTGAGAGCACCAACTCTCTAGATTCTCTAGCACCCACTAGATGGAAGCACTGACTCCCTGGTTTCTCTAGCACCCACTAGACGGAAGCACCAACTCCCTGGTTTCTCTAGCACCCACTAGAAGGAAGCACCAACTCCCTGGTTTCTCTAGCAACCACTAGAAGGAAGCACAAACTCCCTGGTTTCTCTATCACCCACTAGAAGGAAGCACCAACTCCCTAAGAGTTCCAACACCAACTGGATGGAAGCACCAACTTCCTAAGAGTTCCAGCACCAACTAGATGGAAGCACCAACTTCTCGTTACATAGGCACCGACCTGTATATCATAGAACCAATCTTCTCCCTTGCACCACCCTACCACCCTGGTTTCTCTAGCTACAACCAGATGGAAGCTACAACTCCCTATGTTCAAGCAACCACTTGAACCTCTGAGGACAACAGTCCTCCCTAACACCTCCCTACCACCCTGAAATATCAATCTTTGCTACTGAAACTTATTACAGTGATTTAATGTTCATCAATGGCTTACCAGTCTCATCACTATTCTACTACACTACCCTGCTCTGTCTGCCTCACTGTCTTCCTACACACATGCCTTGCACTTTCTATTCTTTTTCCTTTTATTCTTTGTGTGCCATGTCCATTCAATGCACCATTCCTCTTCTGTGTATTTCAGCTGCTACACACTACCTCCTTCTACGCACTTAAATCACTCTCAACAACAACACTCATCTCTTCTTTGTTCTGCATTCTTATAGTCTCTGTGCACCTTGTGCATACTATATGTGCAAATTTCTGCATTCTCTACACCCCGCCATTGTTCTCCACATCAGGATATTCACTACCACTGTACATTACCACTGCTTCACTCCCTCAAGCATCAACACACTCTCTCTATTCTGGATGTTCTCCTCGTGTCGAGTCTTCTTCCTGATCATCATGGAAATTCCTCATATTTTCTGGCAGTTATACCCATGCGTTCATCATCACTGGGTGTTATGCTGAGATTCTTTATCTTGTCTAGTAGTCGAGACTCTTCATCTTCTCTATCATAGTCGAGCTCATCCTGTTTGTTGCTGTTATAGGTTTCAACACTCTTCCATCTGTCAATCTCCTCTATGAATAGTCTTCATTCCACTGGCAAATGGCTTGAGACTCTTTAGCTCCTCTGGCAATCACACTGAGGCCTCTTTGATTTTTCTGTGCAGAAACAATAAGTGGCTTCTGGAAGTTACACTGTGAACCTTTTGAGCCTTATGCCTTTGGCACCTTTCACCTTTCCTTTCACATGTGGCCTCAGGCAGTGACCACATGTCTTTTCAAAAGGCACTTTCGCGATTCACATTTCGACAATTCCTGTTGTGAGGCATCTCGACTCTCCAAGTCGTAATCTCCGAAATGGATATTAGCTTCGTTCTAGATCCTCCCTTGAGCCTTCATTGATGTGACCATAGGTTATGACCAGGGGCCAATTCTGAACACGCATTTCGCATTTCGACATTTCGGCATTTCGACATTCCTGTGAAGAAGTGTCTCGACTCTTCATGTTACGATCACTGAAAAGGAGCTTAGCTTGGTGCTAGTTCCTCCCTCTCACATGACCACTGATGGTGACCACAGCCTACACCAAAAGGTGTTTTTCGCATTTCGTGATTTCGCATCTCGTGAATTCTTGTTGCGAGGCATCTCGACTCTCCAAGTCGCGATCTCTGAAATGGAGTTTAGTTGTTAGTGCCTTCCTCAAACTCTCGATGATGTGACCACAGCCTATGACCATTCACTAATCATTTGAGTGCTTCTCTCTTCAGATCAACGGTCCACAATCTTTGGTGATCGGATGGCTATCCTATGTCTCGGAACTTCATCTTTTGGGACTTTGGGGGAGAGTTGATGCTAAAACTCCTGAAACTAAATTCCTAGAATGACGTCACTCGATGATGTGTCATGATCCATGTGTCTACCACGTGTCACTTAGAATTGTGATTTCCAGGTTCCTGAAATGCCAAATTGATGCAGACCTCCCCGACCCTCAGGCCGAAATCCGCTCGCAAGATCGTTCTTTGTCTCCTTTGATTCGAATCGACTCTTTCGGTTCCTTGCTGGAATCTCAATTCAACCAATCCACAGGTCCTTTCAGAAGCTCCCCTGTGTGAACAACACTAGGTGCAAGCTCCACTTCTCTGTGCGACCACAGCACTATGACTAAGGCCTAACCGAGAAGGCGTTTGTCACAACTCGCCACTTGCGAGTTCGTGAGTCGAAAATCCCGACTCTTCCTTCCCAATCTCGCGATACCCGAAATGTCGATATGGGTATGGCTCCTTCCCTTGTCAGCACCCTTCACACATGACCACCAGCTAGACTTAACACTAGCACCTCTCGCTACTCGCCACTTCATGAGTTTCAACATTGAGTCCCCATGCTCTTATCTCACAAATTCCCGAGATGTGAGAAGTCAATGGAGTGTTGACTCCTTTTGCTAGGTGATGCGTGTCTGCCTATCTATCACACGGGCCAACCTTGTGGTTCTAACACGTGTCCCTCATGCCCAGCTTCGGTACTTCACAACTTCACTTCCCGAAGTGTTGCCTCCTTTATATCCCGACACCCAAAGTGTCGAGATCCCGAACTCCTTGTTGCTCTCTGTCCCAACCCGTGACTTCAGGATTTTCAAGACAAAAGTATTGACTTCTTATCCTTTGATATGTTGAAATGTCAAATTTTGACATGTTTCCCAGTGCTGGCCCACAACGAAACTTCCCACCTTTTCGAAATTTCAGACTTCGCAACTTCGTGAGTCCTGATGCTAAAATTTTGGTTCTTCAACTCACAAAACCCCGAAATGGTCGACAAAGGTTTGACCTCCATGTCAACAGGTACGCCACCTGTCCACTCTTCACTCTCCATTATCTTTAAATCTTTTCTCCCATTCGGGACTTCACACTTCGTGATTTCGCGAATCTTGTTGTAAGGCTTTCAATTCTCCAACTCGCGAAACCCCAAAATGAGATAACATGAAAGATCCAATGGCCCCTGTTGGCTCAGATCCTACAGCTCTTTTTTTCTGAGCTTTACACTTTAGAAAACACTTTTCATAACTCTCCTTGCTCCTCTACAAGATCTAACGGATCTCGGGACTTCGCAAATTCTCCATGGAGAATTCCGACCGTCCAATGCCTCCTTGACAACTCCTGCGAAATGAACAAGGTATTCCTTCACGGAACTTGTCCACCTGCAAAACAACTTTGCTACACCTCCTTTCAACACTTCAAGGCACTAATTCTTCTGAGCTTTTACCACAAACTTGAGTCTTCAAAAAGACTCTTGCACGCACTCCTTGCGGAAACCCTTCAAATACTTCCAAGTATTTGAATTCTTAGACTCTGCGCACTCTCTTTGCAGTAGCATTCCTTCAACAACTCCCTTAGGTTGCAAAATCTGAGACTCTACTTGGCTAGCGCACACTTTGCACGACTCCTGTGCTTAATTTTAACTTCTGCGAGAATGAGAACAATGTTATCCCTTCTGAGCTTTCAGAGACGAACTCTGATTTCTGTCAACGCATGCCTTGCAGACAATTTCGCTACACTCCTTGCAGGAAAACTCTTGCTCAGACAGAGAAACAATTGAAAATCATTCCTTACTCTCCCTCTCTTCAGATTTCAAACATTAAATATGAAATCATACATTCATGCATCAAAGCAAATTCATAACAGAGAGTAACAAGCATATATCATTCAGCATGTACAAACACAGAAAGCAATTGAACACCATGAGTCTGAACTAAAGATCTTTGTATTAATCCAGAAATTCTGTACATGGGTTTTTACTTTACACAGCTCTCTGCTTCTACTCTCATATGCTCTCTTTGATTGATAATGTAACAATGATACAATATGAGGGTGTATATAGTCGGTTTTCCCTTCGCTCCTAAAACTGTCTAATCTAGAATTTAATTCTACCTACTTACATTTACTAGCATAAATGCCTCTTAATCCTTCAGATGAGAGCGGGATGCTCAAGGTCTGATTACAATCACAAGTACGCCCTTTCTTAACTACTTTATTTATGTTTGGCTCATCCTACTTCAAAATAATTTAAACACCTTTGAACATGTGCCAAAAATGCGTTGGCGCTACTCATGCTCGCGTGCTGCTGACGATGCTCCTACATCATACTCCCTCGCTTGAAAATTTTCATGGGCTCCTGTCCATGAGCTCTCACACAGTCTGTCCATGCTTTTGGATTTCAGCTTCATTTTCCTAGTTGGTGTCTTCAACTGGATGTCCCTTCCACTTGACGAAGTATTCAAAATATTCCCTTCTTCTGGTCCTTTTGCTAATTCTTTTGTCCAGTATGCTTTCCATCTGTGGTTTCTCTGCAACTGGCATCTATTTTGTCCACTAAACCTCTGGTTGTTCACTGTCTACTCCATCTTTGTGTGGGTACAAATTTGAGATGTTGAATATCGGAGAAATTACGATCCCATCGAGTAATTCAATCTCATAAGAATTTGCCCCAAATTTCTTCAAGACCTTACATGGTCCAATTTTCTTCATTTTTAGTTTATTGTATGTTCCTCTCAGGAACCTTTCCTTTCTCAAGTGTGCAATAATCAAATCGCCAAATTCGAACTGAAGTTGTCACCTGTGTTGATCTACTCTTCTCTTATACACTTGGCTCGAGTTTTGCAATCGCTCTTTCACCTGGCTGTGAAGTTCCCTCATAGCCTCGGCAAAATCTTCTACACTAGCACTCTTAGTTGTGTTCTGTTCTGAATCCCTCAATTCAGAAACTCCCCTTGGCTGCATGCCATAAACAATTTGGAATGGACTCTGCCCCGTGCTTCTGTTGATTGAATCATTATATAAAAATTCCTCCTGTGGCAGAATGTTGTCCCACTGACTGTGATGTTCAGTCACCAAACTCCTCAACAAGTCTCCCAAACTTCTGTTCACAACTTCTGTCTGTCCATCCATCTGAGGATGATAAGATAAACTGAACGACAAGTTTTTTCCCATATTTTTCCATAAGGTTCTCCAGAAGTGTTCCATGAACTTGGTGTCTCGATCTAAGATGATGCTCCTTGGTAAGCCGTGAAGTCGAATGACTTCTTTGAAAAATAGGTTCGCAATGTGAGTTGTGTCACTGGTTTTCTGACATGGTATGAAGTGTGCCATCTTAGAAAATCTATCCACCACTACAAATATTGACTTGAAGCCTCTTTGTGTTCTCGGCAGCCCCAATATGAAGTCCATGCTTACTGCATCCCACAACCTCTTAGGTATGGGTAACGGTTGATATAAGCCTACATTCTGCCTCTTTCCTTTTGAATGCTGACAAATTCTACATCTGTCCATGAATCGTTTGACATCTTCTCTCATTCCTGGCCAAAAATATGACTCATTTAACTTTGAGAACGTCTTTTCATGACCGAAATGCCCGACCAATCCTCCACTATGTTTCTCCTTCAACAGATTCTCCCTCATGGAGCCCTTCGGAATACATAATTGATTGCCCCTGAATAACAATCCATCCTGGATCATGTATTTGGCCCATTGGCTTTTGTCCCTAAGAATTGGATTCTTACTCACCTCATACACTTCTTTAAAATCTGGATCATCTCTGTACATGTTCCTGAGATCATCAAAACCCAATGTTTTGACTCCGAACTCCTGCAATAGCAAACATTTCCTTCTCAAAGCATCAACAACCTTGTTAGCAGTTCCAGAAATATGCTTAATTACAAAAGTAAAGTTCTACATGTATTCAACCCATTTTAAATGTCTTTGATTCAACTTCTCATGTTGAGTCACAAATTGCAAAGCATGATTGTCACTGTATAAGACAAACTCCTTAGGAATCAAATAGTGTCTCCACTTCTTCAATGCCTGAATAATAGCATAGAACTCCTTGTCATACGTGGAGTATTTCACTTTCGTTTCGTTCAGCTTCTCGCTGAAGTATGCTATTGGTCTGTTTTCTTGGCTCAAGACTACCCCTATTGCAAATCCACTTGCATCACATTTTACTTGAAATGTCTTTTTAAAATCCAGCAACACCAAAATTGGTTGTTCCTTGATTTTCCTTTTCAACAAATTGAAGCTTTTCTCTGCTTCTTCCATCCAGTGAAAAGATTTATGTCTTTTCTTCACTATGTCCATCATTGGTGTGCTAATTCCACTGAAATTCCTAATGAATTTTCTGTAGAAACTAGCCAATCTATGAAAACTTCAAACCTCAAATATACTCTTCGGTGATGGCCAATTCTTAATTACTTCCACCTTATCTAGATCCATCCTCAACTTATCTGCAGAAATAAAAAAACCCAAATAAATGAGATCTATCTTCATGAATGAGGATTTCTTCATGTTTATCAGCAACTTCTCTTGTTTTAGCCTCTGCATCACTGTAGCCAAATGTTTCAGATGCTCTGCCTCTGTTTTACTGAAAATTAGTATGTCATCAAGATACACAATGACAAATTTTCCGTTGAAATCCTTCAGGACTTCATTCATCAATCTCATGAAGGTACTTGGCATGTTTGTTAAGCCAAATGGCATAACAAGCCATTCGTACAACCCTTCATTTGTCTTGAATGTTGTTTTTCATTCATCGCCTTCTCTCATACGAATTTGGTGATAACCACTTTTCAAATCAATTTTTGAAAAAAATTTGTCCCCACTTAAGAAATCCATCAAATCATCCATTCTTGGCAATGGGAATCTATACCTAATGGTTATCTTGTTGATTGCCCTTGAGTCAGTACACATCCTCTAGCCTCCATCTTTCTTCGGACTGAGCACTGTCAGAACAACACACGAAATCAAGCTTTCTCTAATCAACCCTTTGTCCATCAAATCATGGACTTGTCTCTTGACCTCTTCATTCTCTTGTGGTGTCAATCTATACGTTGCTTTGTTTGTTAAACTAGCTCTAGGTATAAGATCAATGTGATGACTTATACTTCTGGTCGGTGGCAACGAACGAGGTAGTTCGTCCACTACTATATCAGCAAATTCCTCCAGTAACTTATGGATTTCCTCTGGTAAATCATCCACTCTTGTGCTGGTCAAAACAATTCTAGGCTTCCTGACCACGATGAATTGTGGATCTTCCTTCTTCTTAACCTCCTTAAGAAGTTCCTTCCCACTCATGAGAAGTACAGTGTTGCTTACTTCAGGTTTTACTTCCTTGTCTTTAATCAGCAACAACATGTGAGTTCTCCCATTCTTTTCTAGGGTGTGTGTGTTCTTTCTCCCATCATGGATCACATTCCTATCATATTGCCACAGTCTACCCAGTAATAGATGACAAACATCCATGGGAATGACATCACACAATATCTTATCATTGTATCCTCCTATCTTAAATTCAACTAAACATTGTTTAGTGACATTTACCTGATGTCCTTTTTGTAGCCATGAGATTCTGTATGGACTTGGATGTTAAATAGTCTCCAGTTCTAGCTTTTCTACCATCTCTGTAGAAATGAGATTGTCTATGCTACCACTGTCCACAATGACCTTGCATACCATGTCCTTGGTCTTGCAATCAATCTGGAAAAGACTTTTCCTTTGCAATGGATTCTCCGCCTCCTCTTCTGGCATTAAGAGAACTTTCCTCATCACCAGTGATCTTCCGCCTTCAGCATCCTCTGCCTCAACATTCCACCTTTGTGCTTCGGCAATGTGAGTCTCACCTCCTTATTTCTTCTTATCTGGACATTCATAAGATTTATGTCCGACCTTTTGACATGTGAAGCATTTCACCACTCCACCTCTTCCTCTTCATCTACCTCTAGCACGAGGAAAAGTGTTTCTATCAGCATATTGTCCCCTCTATGAACTTCGACCTCTCTCAGTCTGAGTCTGAGGTTTCTTCCAATCTTCTTTTGGTTTTTGGTTCCTATCTTGGACAACTGTCTTCCCTCTGGGATGACTTCTGCCTTGGCCTCTCTGACTTTTCTTTCGGCTCAACTTCTCTTCAACTTTCAGAGCCATATGATAAGCATCTTCCACCGTTCATATGGTCATCATGCTCATCTCATCTTGAATGTCGTATCGTAGACCATTCATATATCTAGCAACTTTTTCATCATCACTTTCACGATCACTTGCCCTGATGTTTAGCTTGTAGAACTCTTCAGTGTACTCCTTCACTGACATCAGCTTCTATCTCAAATTCTGCATTCTCTGAAACAAAGTAATATGGTAATCCCTGGGAATGAATTTTTCCTTCATCTTTGCAACCATCATATCCCAACCCTTGATTTTTTTCTTTCCTTTGCAGCGTCTGTCAGCTTGTATCTCATCCCACCACAATGTTGCATGTCCTTTCAATCTTGTGACAACATGTTTGATCTTCCTGTCTTCCTCAACATCTTCATAGTCAAAATACATGTCTAAAGCTCTAATCCATTCTAGAAGCTCCTCAACATCCAGGTTTCCCTCATATACTGGAATGTCCATTTTTTCCCTAGCACCCATTCTTGCAACAGCCCTAATCATGCGTTCATTTGTTGCATCTTCTACTGTAACTTCTTCTCCTTCATGTCCAGCTTCATCTTCACTTTTAGATTCACTAACATCTCCAACACCGGTTGTGCGCCTCTATTTTATTTCCACGTCCATGAGTCTGGCACATATGTTATGCATCCCTCTTTCCATGGCTAGATTTGGTACCTGCCTACCCCTTTCTTCTGGCATTTCCCTCTCCTCTGGTGGATCAGGTGTTTGCCTGTCTCTTCTTCTCGGCAGCATGGCTAAGATTCTTTCTCTCTTTCCCTACTACAGAAAGCAAAGAAATTTTTCTGGGCTCTGATACCACACTAACGCAGACCTCCCCGATCCTCGAGCCGAAGTCCGCTCGCAGCATCGTTCTTTGTCTCCTTTGAGCCAAATCGGCTCTTTCGGTTCCTTGCTAGAATCTCAATTCAATTGATCCACAGGTCCTTTCAAAATCTCCCTTGAGTGAACAGCACTAGGTGCAAGCTCCACTTCTTCGTGCGACCACAGCACTATGACTAAGGCCTAACCTAGAAGGCACTTGTCACAACTCGCGAGTTCGTGAGTCGAAACTCCCGACTCTTCCTTCCCAATATCGTGATACCCAAAATGTTGATACGGGTATGGCTCCTTCCCTTGTCAGTGCCCTCCACGCGTGACCACCGGCTAGACTTAACACTAGCACCTCTCGCTACTCGCCACTTCGCGAGTTTCAATGTTGAGTCCCCATGCTCTTATCTCACAAATTCCCGAGATGTGAGAAGTCAACGGAGTGTTGACTCCTTTTGCTAGGTGACGCCTGTCCGGTTATCTATCACACGGGCCCACCTTGTGGTTCTAACATGTGTCCCTCATGCCTAGCTTCGGTACTTCGTGACTTCACTTCCCGAAGCGTTGCCTCCTTTATATCCCGACACCCGAAGTGCTGAGATCCTGAACTCCTTGCTTCTCTCTATTGCAACCCGCGACTTCAGGATTTTTGGGACCAAAGTATCGACTTCTTATCCTCCGATATGTCAAAATGCTGAATTTTGACATGTTTCCCAGTGCTGGCCCACAACAAAACTTCCCACCTTTTCAGAATTTCGGACTTCGGGACTTCGCGAGTCCTGATGTTAAACTTTCGGTTCTTCAACCCATGAAACCCCGAAATGGTCAACAAAGGTTTGACCTCTGTGTTGAAAAGCACGCCACATTTCCACTCTCCATTTTCCATGATATTTAAATCTTTTCTCCCCTTTGGGACTTCACACTTCACGATTTTGTGAATCTTGTTGCAAGGCTTTAGGTTCTCCAACTCGCGAAACCCCAAAATGAGATTACGTGAATGATCCAACGGCCCCTGTTGGCTCAGATCCTACAACTCTTTTTCTTTTGAGCTTTACACTTTAGAAAACACTTGTTGTAACTCTCCTTGCTCCTCTACAAGATCTGATGGCTCTCAGGACTTTGCAAATTCTCCACGGAGAATTTCGACCATCCAATGCCTCCTTGACAACTCCTGTGAAATGAACAAGGTATTCCTTCACGGAACTTGTCCACCTGCAAAACAACTTCGCTACACCTCCTTTCAACACTTCAAGGCACTAACTCTTCTTATCTTTTACCACAAACTCATGTCTTCAAAAAGACTCCTGCACACACTCCTTATAAAAACCCTTCAAATACTTCCAAGTATTTGAATTCTTAGACTCTGCGCACTCTCTTTGCAACAACAGTCCTTCAACAACTCCCTTAGATTGCAAAATCTGAGACTCTACTCAGCCAGCGTACACTTTGCACGGCTCCTATTCTTAATTTTCACTTCTGCAATAATGAGAACAATGTTATCCCTCCTGAGCTTTCAGAGACGAACTCTAATTTTTGTCAACGCACAGCTTGCGGAAAATTTCGCTGCACTCCTTGCAGGAAAACTCTTGCTTAGACATAGAAACAATTGAAACTCATTCCTTACTCTCCCTCTCTTCAGATTTCAAACATTAAATATGAAATCATACATTCATGCATCAAAGCAAATGCATAACAGAGAGTAATAAGCATATATCAATCAACAAGTACAAACACAGAAAGCAATTGAACACCATGAGTCTGAACTAAATATCTTTGTATTAATCCAGAACTTTTGTACATGGGTTGTTACTTTACACAGCTCTCTGCTTCTACTCTCCTATGCTCTCTTCGATTGATAATGTCACAATGATACAATATGAGGGTGTCTATAGTCAGTTTTCCCTTCGCTCCTAAAACTGTCTAATCTAGAATTTAAGTCTACCTACTTACATTTACTAGCATAAATGCCTCTTAATCCTTCATACGAGAGTGGGATGCTCAAGGTATGATTACAATCACAAGTACGCCCCTTCTTAACTACTTCATTTATGCTTGGCGCATCCTACTTCAAAATAATTTAAACACCTTTGAACATGTGCCAAAAATGTGTTGGCGCTACTCGCGCTCGCTTACTATTGACGATGCTCCTACATCACAAATCCTCTTGGCACTTGTCCTTATATGATTGTGCCACATGTCCTTTCTGACATAGGATGCCACCTGTCCTTGCTGACATGGTCTGCTGATGTGCATGTTTCAGGATTTCGGGGTTCGCTACTTCAAAGGTTAAAGTTCCTTTGATCTTTTATTTCCCGGTCTGCGAAACTCCGAAATGGAGTCTTTGTTGATATGCCTATTTCGGGATTTCGGCGTTTCACATTTCGCAACTTCGAGACTCCTATGATGAAGAGTCTCGACTCTTGACTCCTCCAACTCATGGTATATGAAACTCCAAAATGGAGTTAGATCAATGGTCCACAATCTTGATGATTCGACGGTTCAGATCTTTTCATGATTTCACATATCGCGAGTTCCTGCCGTGAGTTGCTTCCTTGACTCCTCCAACTCCTGGTATCTGAAACTCCAAAACGTCGTGTTTTCGCATTTTGCGATTTCATCATTCTTTTCATGAGTTTCCTTGACACCTCCAACTCCCGGTATCCGAAACTCCAAAATGGAGATTAAGTCGTGGTTTCGCATTTCCCGATTTTCTGTCGTGAGTTGCTTCCTTGACTCTTGGAGTTTACACTTCTAAATGGGATCCAACGATCATGTGTTGAAATTTCCATTGCCATGCCATTATCCCTGCATTGTTGGTCATGATATTTGCCATCAATGACAAACATGCATACTCTGCACTATCTCTTCTGATCTTATTGAGCTTTCTCTGTTGCATCTTCCCAAAATACTTCTGGTGCCCGCCTGGCACATTCTTCCTGTACTTAAGCCATCATCATTGTTGTACTTTCCATCAATGACAAGAATATGCTGCCTTTAAAACATGCCAACAATTTTTTCAATAATTTCAGTTGCGGGTACAGTGACATCGAGTTTGTCTATCTCTAAAAATCCTTCATGCTCCTGCTGATGATTTATTCTGAGTGCTTTTAAATTTGATTCAACCAACAATTTATCCAAGCCCTGACCTTTAACAAGTTTGGTCGGTTTAACTTCTAGTTCGAACTCCTGAATTTTGGCTAACCATCTACCCCTCCTTCCATCACTATTGTGTTGAACCAATATATCCTTAACAGAACTGGTGGGTACATAAGCAATAATTTTTTAATGTAGTACATAGGTTCTGAAAGCTTTGAGGGATTTCACCACCACATAAGATTTCTTTTCCAATATATCATATTTTATCTTAGCATCTCTGATACTTTTACTAAAGAATGCAATTGGCTGCTCAAAATCCTCATCATTCTTCTGTAACAGTACGATTGCAATAATATGCTTAGAAGCAAATGAAAAGATAAAAAATTCTTTCAAATAATCAGGAATTTCTAGTACTGGTGCTTCACCTATGACCTTGTTAATATGTTTGAATGACTCCTTGGCCTCGCTTTTCCACTTTACCTTGTTTTCTTTCTTAAGAATATCTGTAATCAATTTTACAATTTCAGCGAAATTCGGGATGAATCTTCTCAAAAAAATTATTTTTCCTAAAATTGATTGAATTTCTTTTCTATTCCTAGGAATATTAATAGTATCTATAGCTTCAATCCTTTTCGGGTCAATTTTAATTCCATCCCTAGATACTATGTGGCCCAAGAGTTTACCTTCCTGCATTGCAAAATGAGATTTTTTGGGGTTCAGAGACAAACCAAAATTTGCGACATTTTTCAAAAGTTTGCTTGAGGTGTACTAGATGTTCTGCATCAGATTTAGAAAACATAGTTAGATCATCAAGATAAATAAAAACAAACTTATCTCTTTTGAAGACAAAGGCGATGTCCATAGCTCGTTGGAAATTTGCTCCTGCATTCATTAAGCCAAAAGGCATTTTATCATGCATAAAGGTACCCCAAGGGGTAGTGAACACAGTTTTCTCTTTATCGTTTTCATGTACTGCAATTTGATTGTAGCCCGAAAAGCCATCAATCATAGAAATTCTATTTGCCCCAACTACTTTCTCTAAAACGTGATCCATTTTATGTAATGGATAATTGTCTTTGAGTGATGATCTGTTTAGATTTCTGAAGTCCACGCACAGTCTAATCTCACCATTTTTCTTCCTTACTGGAACTAAATTAGCTACCCACTCGGAGTATCTGAGTGGGACAATGATCCTGGCATCCAGAAGTTTCTTTACTTATTTTTCTATCAAGGGAAGTAATATAGGATTTATTTGTCTGAGCTTCTGCCTAAATGGTTTGATACCTTGCTTCAGAGGAATTTTTTGTTCCATTATGGTGGTATCATAAGTTCTTAATTCATCATAGGACCAAGCAAAAACATATTTATACTGTTTGAGAAACTCATCATATTTACTTTTTATTTCAGGAGGAAGGTACTTAGATAATTTTACCAACCTAGGATTTTCTTTGGTGCCTATATCACAATCTTCAACTTCTTCTGGCTGAGGCTGTAAAGTAGAATTCAAAGGAATGTCATCATGATTAAATAACCTCTCCAAGGGGATGAGACCTTTTGGGATCTGATTATTTTTCAAAATAAGCATACGATGATTAGCAACCTTATCTCGAAACTCTTGAAGATCTTCCCCTTCCTACATAATCCAAGCGGGATCATTTTGATTTTCTTGGTCGATATGTGTTTTAGCAAAGTCATCCACCATTTCTAATTTTTTCCTGATTTGTTCATCATCCTTGAAAACCTTCCAATGTTGAATATTATTCGGTATGGAAGGTCTATGTCATCTCTATATGGTATTTAAGTTTGAAAAACATAAGAGGCACAAACGTTGAGGCTGCTTTGACCAATGAATCTGCCCATTGATTTTTTGTTCTAGGGATGTAATGAACTTTAACCGATGAGAAAAAATTATTGATCAGATCCTAGGAACAATTTCTATAAGATCTCAACCTTGGGTGCTTATCCTGGTACTGACAATTAATTTTTTTTATGATTAGTTCTGCATTGCCATAGACTTCTAAGTTTTTTATTTTTAATTTCCTGTTTGCTTCTAATCCTAAGACCAAGACTTCATATTCACATACATTGTTAGTGTAATCTATGTCCCACTATAACTTGTAAGAAAAAGGAATAATAAACTCATCACCAGGTGCCACAAACAACATTCCAGCTCCTGCTCCTGCTCCTTCACAAGATGAAGCGCCATCAAAATACATTTTCCAAACTCCAGTACTATATACATATTTATTTGTCTTTTCTATTTTTTTCTTTTTCTATAAAATATTATTCTATAAATTCATTTAAATCATCATCAATGGATAAAATACAATTCCCTAAATCATGATCTACAATATATATAGGGCAGTTATTTGGGTTCAGCGGATCACTTACTATAAACACCAACCTTGTTTCTCTGTACAAGTGGGTGAACTTTCCACCGAAGATCGGGATTGTGGCATATGTCATGTTGAGTTGGAGGGATCCTCCAATTTTGGTGCCCCAAGACCTGGATAACAGCATGCCATACTTTGGAGGTATATCAGCAACAACCACATCCATCAGAACACTTTTTACAGGAATCTGTGCAAGATTAAATACTAAATATTTTATCATACCCACACATTTAACCTTTCTTGAATCAAAAGAATACAAATATCCATATGGTCGAGTGATTTCGAGACCAATTCTATCCATAATAGCTTTGGGCATCACATTGTGAGAAGCTCTAGAATCCAACATGCAGTTATGGAGCAGGTGATCATGCATAGTTAGCGTAATATAGAAAGGAGTGACAGTATCTCTAGCAAGGATGATTTTAAGGATGGAAATTTATTTTTAAATGTGGAAACCTTGGCGAATCTTACTAATCCTTCATATGCCAAATATAAATGATTGGCGATATTTTTGTAAAAATATTCAAATTTCTAATTATTTTATATAGTTTTTATAAAATTTTGGCAATTTTTAAGGCAAAATAATTTTATCTTATAGAATTTGGGCAAATCATTTTTAAAATAATGAATCTCCTTTTTGGAAAAACCATGGAAAATTATCCCATGAGAAAAATTTAGCCCCTAAAATCATCCTTGTGACATTCTCTGGCGCCTTCAAAATGTGGACCAAAATTATATTAGGCTTATCATCTTCTAAATTTATAACGCCAGCCTGACTTTCGTTGTCTGAAAAATTAATCATTTTAGCAATTTTCTTTTTGTATATAGGATTTTTTTGCCAATTTGACTAGAGGTACAGGGATCCTGATTTTATTAATCTCATTCTCTAGATTAAAATTTCCCATTGTCTTATCATCTTCTCTAGTTTGGATTTCTATTTCCATTTTTTCTAATTTGTTAATTTGTGTTTCTTTTGTTTCAGTTGTTTTTGTTTCTACTATGGGAATTTCCTTTGTTCTTGTATTAACAACTGGTTTTTCTGCTTCCTTTGTCTTGGTAGACTATGTGTCAGCAACCTTGGTTTTGTCAGTAGCCTTGGTTTTAACAGTCTGTATTTCAGTAGCTTTTGGAGCTTCCTCGTATGTTTCCCCTCTCGGTAAGATTTTCTTCGGTGGGGCATTTGTGACATTTTTGTTTCTAGGCCTTAGATTATATTTATGTTGGAGCTCGACCATTATATTATCAGCGCTTCCTTGATAAGAAGAATTATTTGTAATATTCATACTCTCATTGTTATTAGACCAGCCTTATGCATTTAGAGATTTTTCATAATCTTGTCTCCTCAAATAAAGTTCCTGACAATCATCACCAAGATTATTGATATCTTCCTCGAACTCCTCAAAATTTTGCATGTCTTCTCCTCCTATAAAATTTTCATTCTTAAAGGGGGCTTGAATATTTTATTCTTCATTCTTAATTTGTCTTTGTTGTATTTGAGGGTTAGGATTCCTTTTGAAATCATTTCTAGGACTGATCATTCTTTGATTGGTCCAATTCCATTCTCAAGATTTTATTTGATTATTTTATCCATGCCGTCCATCTTATCTTCCAAGGATCTTCCAACTCTGGAGGGTCCTGCTTGTTCCCTGAATCACCTGGTTTCTTTATTTCTTGTTTCAAATTTAGCTTTTAACTTTCCCGATGCCATCATGTTTGATTCAATTTCTATAGCGTCATCCTGCATTTTAGTGAGATCAACAGATCTCCTTTCCCTTAACAATAGAGAGAAATTTGGATCAAAATCCCCAACAAAAGTTACTTTCGTTGTAGGTTGGGAAGGTTTAACCTCAGCTGGAATCTTATTATATAATTTATTAAATCTTTGAGTAAACTCAAGAACTAATTCTGAATTTTTCTTTCTCAAACCTCCAAACTCAGTTAGCTAATAAAGATGATCTTTCCTTTCTCCCCATTGTTTGATAAAAGAATTTTCCAACTCATCATATGATCCTATGGATTCTGTCAGTAGTCCTCGGAACCAAGTTCTCACCTGTCCTTAGAAATTTTGAACTAGGAGTCTTGAATAAACATCCTCATGTTCAAGACCAAGGATGTCAACAAATTGATCAAAGAAATTAATGTGTTCTGTAACAGTTAAATCCCCCTCTCCTATGAATTTCAGCAGGTTTTTCATATAATTTTCAAGTAAATCATGGAGAGGAACTGGGAGGACCAAAGGAGAAAACCTAGCATCTACTTTGGCAAATAATCTAGGGGGTGGGGGTGGTACCTGACTGCCTCTTCCTCCTCCTCCACCACCACCACCATTGCCTACGACATCACCTCCAACACCACCTCCTCCAGCCGCAGCCATTGATAATTTAGACGGTGAAACTTGGAGATTATAGAGAAGACTTTTAAAAATGTGTGGTGACCTTTCGGTTGTGTTTGTATAAAGAGGAATGGTTTTAGATAACTGACCATCGGGGGACAGAAAATTTGAAAAATAGGGAACTGGAAAATGACGACTGGTTTCTTCGGAGTCACAAGATGTGTACACATGAGAACCAACAAGAGTCGAGTCAAGGTATAAAGCATATTCTTCTGAACTTTGAGAGTTGGGAAGTTGAACTTCAGGAACTAATGAAATGTCAATTGAAGCGGGAAGTGAGATAGATATTTTACCTCTATTGGTAAAGGATACAGTTGAAAAACTCTCGGCTTTAAACTTAGGTAAAACCAACTCAAGTTCTAGGGTTTCAATCCTATCGATGGATGTTTCTTTGAAAAGGAGTTAGGTGGAACCTTCTTGTGAAGATAACCGCTCAAGTATACCCTTGGTATTTCACTGTATGGATTTGGGTTGATAAATCTTACTTGTTGATGAAGTAGTTTTTTTAAGGTATCTTCTTGGTTTCAGAAGTTTTTCAGGATTGGATACAGGCAAGGTCTACTTATCATCTGGATTCTTTCTGGTATTTTTTCGATTAAATGCCAATTTATTAGTTCTGGAGTCGCTAAGTGAAAGATAAAAAATAGCCTTATAATGTATTCAATATTTTTTCACTATCAAAGAAAGAAACGCACCAATTTCCTTCTCCCATGGAAAAATAACTTTGTTTCTCCATCCCCGTCAACGGCACCAAAAATATGTTGTTCCTGGGTTTATACTTAAGGCTTCAAAGCATAATGTCAAGACATCCAGGATTAAAAGAGTTTTTAATATGAAAATAAGATCAATATTGTAGGAAAAGAAGTTATGGTTGATTCCTAGGTTGTCTTTGCCTAGCTTCCCAACGTTCTCGTCCACTTATGTCATGTTCAATCACTGCCCATCAACGTTCAATATCAACCCCGGTATTAGTAGTCTCTAGGATGGTATTAAACAGGGTTAAAGCAATGATGGTATATGTTGATATTATGGTAGATGTGGGAGGTATTTACCTCCACATGTAAACCTAGTGAGAATAGAATATTTCGAGAAGAAAGAAGAAACCCTAATGAGTTGGCCAATAACCCTAGAAGACATGTCGGCTCAAAAGGATAAATTGTATTAGGTTATTAGCCTCCAAGAGAAGAAGTTGGCTAGAAGAAATAATATATATTGAATAGACAGATACCCAGAATGAGAAGTCGGCCCAGGTAGTTAGCCAGAATTACAATAAATACAAGAGGCCAGTCTTCATTCTGGTAGGCAGTCTCAGAATTGCAGAGCAACACTTGTGCACACTACAGTGCCCAATTTTGTGTGCAAGTTTGGAGGAGAGTTGTCATTGCAGCTACTGTAGCTATAAGATCACATTTGGCTTGGACTATCTCTTGGTTAGGGTTTGGACTATCTGATCATCTCTTGTTGGTGCGCTATCCTTGGGGAAAGGTGTGCTAACCCCTTGTTTGGCTATCTAGTCTAGGGTTTGCTTCCAGAGTGATTCTCTGTCAAGGTTAAGGTGCTCAGAGGGTGGCTTTAGCCTATGGTTGGGTGACAATAACGATATTTTCAATGGTAAAACAAGAACATCCATTATATTCTAACATTTTATGGTCCCACACCTCCTTCATTCAATCTAACCGCTGGAAGGAAACATAGCTGTAAGGATATTAAGCTCATTTAATAACTGTCGCTAGGGTTTCTAGCAGGAGAAATCACCATAGAACTGTCACTAGGGTTACTATTAGGTACAGTTGCAGAAACCCTGATCCTCTCGTTGAGACACCTTAAGTGAAGGGATTGACCTAATTTTCAGAGAGATCAATTCACCCTAGCCTAGCACATCTCCTAGTACTCTCAGCAAGCCAAGACATCAAGTTTGCATTTTTTGTCAGATCTAGGGTTGACCAAGTCAAGGTAGCCATGAATTACTCTACGAAGTCAAAAAACAAGTTAGATGGAGCTTATAACTTCAGAGCATGAAAGACAAGGTTTGACCTCATCCTTTCCAAGAATAAAGTGTTGGATATCATGAAAGGAAAGATCATGGAACCAGAGTTTGAAGAAGGAAAAGAGAAGGAACCACAGAACATTACAGTTATGGAGAAGTTCAAAGACAGTGACATCAATGCCATGAGTATCATAGTGGACTCTATAAAATACCACTTGATACCCTACATCTTGACTCATCAAAGAAGATGTACAATTCCCTAACAAACCTCTTCTCAATCAGAAACAATGGACAAATAATGAGTCTAAAGAATGAGATCTGTGACATGAATATGAATGAATATGATAACATAACATCATACTTTGTGAGGATCTCTTAGTTAAGAGATCAACTACAAGATATTGAAGAGATCATTTCAAAGAAGGAATTGGTAAGCATAGTACTCAATGGTCTTCCCAAGACGTGGGATGCATTTGCCACAAGCATGAACACAAGAAAGGAGTATCCTACATTCAAAGAACTTTGGACTTGTTGTGCTCAAGAAGAATCCAGGATTAGTGCAAAAGAGAAACCCCAAAATAAGTACGATGATCAAGCCTTCACAGCAAGATTCAAGAACTTCAGGAACAAAAGGAAGTTTGGTTCAAGGAGGAAGCCAAATCAAGAGAAAGATATTTTAGAAAAACAATGCTTCAATTGTCGAAAGTATGGTCACTACAAGAATCATTGTCCCGAGATAAATAAAAGGAAGGAGAAACGAGAAGCATCAGTTGTCGAAGAAAAGGAACCTACAAAGAAGACTAACCAGGATGAAAGAGACTTCTTCTTCTGAAGGTAACAATACTCTTCTTAGTACTTGTACATATCTTGTTTGCATAGACTCTGTACATATCTTGTATATCTATATGTTAGAAGATAATATGTTCCAAGAAGAACTATACTTATGGAAGAACAACAAGATAAGGATTGTTATAATTATACAAGTCAGATAATACACATGAAAGGATGAAATACATCAAACAAATCATGTGGAATCTATTACAAGATAAATCAATCTTGAATAAACTTAGAAGAAGCAAAGACAGAAAGAAGTTAGCAATCATGAGGAAATTGGAGAAAGACTTATGACACTTCGTAGAAGACAATATGGATGTAGACGAAAGCATGGAATATGTTAGATGGAGGGAGACGATTACATATTTCCAAAAGAAAAACATGCACTCATACATAAAGCAAGGATTAGGACGGAGCTAATCCTATGATCCATTGAAGATGATGAAGTATATATCCATGGTAGAAACCATGAAAGGCAGTACGTGTTCAGTTCAACCTTATAAGAAGTCTTCTTCGAAGAGAAGCCTTAAAGTATCCCTAGTTGTCCATCCACATCTATGATCCTATGAGGAAATATAGAAGTGAAATATTTAGGGCATGGAATCTATAAGAAACTCCATGGACCCAAGAGCTAAAGAAAAACATGAGGAAGAACATGAAGATTCCAAGAAAGAAAGAGAAGCAAGAACAACTAGTCATTGTATAGAGAATCATAAGATTACCAGCTTTATATGGACTCACTAAAAGAAATCAAGCAAACGAACTTAAAGTTGTGATGAATAACAGTGTATATATGCAAGCATTGCAAGATCCAGAACTAGAGGTTCTCCCAGATGGAGGGAGAATACTATGATGATTACTTGTTCCAATAAATCAAACATACCTCTACATGAGTCTTTATCTCATCTGCAATATCCATGGGTTGGAGCTCTACATCAGATGAATGCAAAGACTGTTCTCCAGAGCAATTGAACAAAGAGTGTATGAAGAGAAACCTCAAGACTTTGAAGCATACTAGAAAGAGACCGTTGTATGTAGATAGAAGAAGGTAACTTGGTGGAGAACCTTCAGTGCACAGAAGAAGTTTGGTGAATTTTTTCTATAATAGAGATATTGTATCAAGATGATTACTCAGAAGATCATATCTCATGATGACAGAAGAAGTGCCACATGGATATGTTCTAGTTTTCCAACAATGATATACTTTATTGATCAGAGCTACATGAAGCCTTCAGAAAAAACCAGTGTTCCAAACTGAAGTACATTTGAAATCAAGCATTACATTATCTGTGATGAAGTCCAGAAAAGAGAAAGTGGTTCTCCAATACATATCTCCACATATGATCAGATAAGAAGAAATTTTTGGTAAAGCTTCTATCCAAGGTGAAAGATTTTGTGTACTCAAGATGGAGCTCATGGAGACGACTTCCTTATTGAAAAAGGAAGATATGACTCCTAGGTTGGGAGGGAGCACCGATGTATTATTGATTGATGGACAGTCATTTTTTAGTTCGAAAAATGGTCTTGGATGAGCAGATTCTTTCCAATTTGGAAAGTGGATTGAGACTTCTAACGAACAGACATTTTCCAGTTTGGAAAATGGTCCAGATTGTTGATGTACCATAGACAGCGACTTCCCATTGTGATTAACATGGGAATTGGTCTAGGGAAGTCTCTCTTCTTGAGGGTTACTCAAGAAGACTGGTTTGCCTCACCAGACAGCGATTTCCCATTGTGGTTAACATGGGGAATGGTCCATTTTGGAGGTTGGTGTAGGACAGTCATTTCCTTTGGAAATGGTCCAGACAGTCATTCCTTAGGGAGGATTCATTCTCTCCAAGTTTCACTTTGTTTAGTGCCAGAGGAATGGGCCAACATGGGGAATGGTCTAGGTTCAGTAATCAGGGATAGACATTCCTTAGGGAAGACTCATTCTCTCCAGTTTACACTTTGTCTAGTGTCAAAGGAATGGCCCAGGGTGGGGAATGGTCCAGGCTCAGAAATCAGGACAGTTATTCTTCCTTGCTTGAGAAGAATAGTCCATATAGCTCATCACTTATGTTTGACCTTATAAGGGCAGATACTCTTCCAAGATCTCACAGATGTGAGTGGAATAATGGCCTGGATGATTCAGTTTATATCATAACATTTTTTCTGTGCAGGTTGATATCAGATGCTTGTTATGAAGACTGTATGTCTCTATACAATAGATGTATACTACTGTGGTGGATGTGTTCCACTGTTTGTGACTATACGTCACTAATCAAGTACTTGTGTGCTACTTGGTGTGGTATTGTACCACTGGATTGTAGTTGTGTACTACTATGGATAGACACAGTTGTGTTATATTCAATTATATTGTTTTGATTGCCTTGAATACTATCAGCAATGTTGAAAATGATTATCCACTAGATGGATGATCAATGGACAGAGATTCCCCACACAGAAAAATGGTTCAGGACATTTATTCTTCTAGGACATATGTCCAGATTAGAAGAATGGCTCTTTTGTCACTCTATGGTGTGAGTGAATTATCCAGCATCATGTCTAATTACTCATATGGACTATGGTTTCAAGAGATGATGCAGCTGATGATAGTGATGGTGATGATGGTGCTCATGATCTAGTCATGAGACAATATATACAACTATGTTGATGCTACCAGGTGAATGGTATGTTTGTGCTCAATACCATTACCTGTAATACCTCCCTATCTAGGAGGGAGTGTTGATATTATGGTAGCTGCGGGAGGTATTTACCTCCACATGAAAACCTGACGAGAATAGAATATTACGAGAAGCAAGAAGAAACCCTAATGAGTTGGATAATAACCCTAGAAGACATGTCGGCTCAATAGGATAAATTGTATTAGGTTATTAGCCTCTAAGAGAAGAAGTCGGCCAGAAGAAATAATATATACTGAACAGAAAGATACCTAGAATGAGAAGTTGACCCAGGCAGTTAGCCAAAATTACTATAAATACAGGAGGCCAGTCTTCATTCTGGCAGGCAGTCTGAGAATTGCAGAGCAACACTTCTGCGCACTGTAGTGCCCAGTTTTGTGCGCAGGTTTGGAGCAGAGATTCCATTGCAGCTGCTGCAGCTAGTAGATCACGTTTGGCTTGGACTGTCTCTTGCTTAGGGTTTGGACTATCTAATCAACTCTTGTTGGTGTGATATCCTTGGGGAAAGGTGTGCTACCCCTTGTTTGGCTATCTATCCTAGGGTTTCCTTCTAGAGTGATTCTCTATCAAGGTTAAGGTGCTCAGAGGGTGGCTTCGGCTTATGGTTGGGTGACAATACCGATATTGTCAATGGTAAAATGAGCACATCCATTATATTCTAATCGTCTGATCATTAAGGTTGGGCTCAATATTGGGTTGTCTTGAGATGGGTACAGTCATGGGGAAAAGAAACGGTCAAAAGGATCTGTTGCTTTTAATATTTGTTTTTCCTATTTCAATTAAACGAGAAAAGTTCCTAAAATTGAATTAATATTATAACAACTCAGAGGTCATTTTTCGTATCTGAGTTAAATTTGAAAATAATGAATGTGATGAGAGAAAAACATAAAGTTGTTAAACAAAGAAAGGCGTCAATCACAGAAGAATCTCACTCTGCTACAGAAGAAGAAAGTAGATGAGAAACCTTTAATGAAGAATAAAATGTAGCAATCTAACTAAATCTTAGGTCTTATATTTGCTAATAGAAAACACAGAGGAAAATCTATAAGAAATTAGATAACTAAATGAAAAATATAACCACAGTATCTGTTGTACTAAGTTGTGATTAGGCATTCATCAAAGACATATGAATAAAGATGTTGGAATATGAAAGAACAGAAGAACACATAACTCAAAATTGATGAAATATGGAGTCTCTAGTTTGCACTTGTATTAATTCTCAAAGAGGAGAGATTTCTCTATTACAATCGGCAAGATTCCTCCCTTCTTTTAGTCATTTGAAAATATATTTATACAAGAGATTCTCAACTCTAGGTGGTTGGAATTCTCGTTATTCCTAGCTAATAACGGTTACAAAATAAAAACTTGAACCGTTAGACTTGGTTCTTTTCTATTTCTTTCTCATACCAGTAGAACAAGTATACATATGTTACCTCATTGATTCTTTGAAGTACTTCCTTCACCTTGCTCGATACATTTGATGCACCTTCTTAGGAATTGTACTTATAGTCTTGAAGGTTCTGTCACATATTTTTCCTAAAAGAGATACAACTTTCTCTGTAATTGCGGCAATCTATCTTCTATCCTTTGATCTTCAAAATTCATTGACTGTAACTGTAAATTTGGATTTACCACCCATCTATCTATTTGAGCGATGTCAACCTACTTTAGCTATGAAATTTCAATATGGGCTTCCTTTAAGCTCTCTTTGATGTCAAGTTGATGTTTTACAATGTTGATTTGTCCTAGTATCTCAGAACAATCATCCTTCCCAATGCCTAGTGATTCTTTATTTAGCAAATCAAAAACCTCTTCACAATCCTCCTTTATTTATTTGGCCATTCTTTTAATCTCAGCTATATTGGCCTCCTATGCCTTCAATATTATATCACCTCTGATTTTTATTGCAACAGTCAATCTGGGAGCTATGAGTACCCCTTCTCTAGTCGATGGCACAACCTCTTTTTGAAAGGTGGTCTAGGCTGCTGTAACCTCTCCTTCTTTGAAACTGATATTATCTAATGATTGATTTACTTCCTGGAAATGATTTTGCATGATCTATACCTTATCCAAAAGGATTTGTTGTGCTATTTCCAATTTCTTTAGCACTTCCGATGCTTGAGCTTGGAACACTGCTATATCCATAACCATTTTCTCAGTGAATCTTACCTTGTTTTGTAATTGTTTAACCAACTCATCATGCTAGACAAGACTAGACTTGAGTAGTTAGATTTCTTGTCTATCGAAGGATCTAGACTTTTCAAGTCCTTTATTTGCCTCATCTTTGATATTCTTCTATGTATTCCTTATTTGATCTCGCAACTGACTTATCATCTGATTTCTCTGCTTCAGCCTTTCTTTCAGATTATCAACCGAGAACAAGTTTGTTGTTGCAAAAGATCCCAAAGAGTCTGCTACCTCTGTAGCAAAGTCTTCATCTTCCAAATTTTGTCCATCCAATAATACTCTGTACTTTTTGACCATTGCACCCTCTTTCTGGTGTATTTCTTTCTTTACCACAACTTTCCTTTTCTTACTAAAAAAGAAATAGTTAGGAGGTATTTCTTCAATAGGGATAGGTGTGAGATCCCCTATGAATATTACCTTTGCATTAGGGTTTCTTATGGTAAACTGTAATGGTGTGATAGCCTCAATGGGGCTATCGATTTTTGTGGATAATTGTTTTCTAGCTCCATCTATAACTGATTTATCATGTGAAGATAGTGGTTTATCTTCTCCTCTCTTTTTTAATGTTTCTGATTGATCTTTGGACTGGTCATTAGATACCTCTATTGCTAGGATATCCTTTTTCTGAGTCAAGATCTTAGAACTATCTGGGTTTTCTGGGGCTTCTTATTTTCTAGAGCTCCTGAATTCTGGATTCTGGGTCTCTGTTTGTTGTGTAGCAGGAGGCATTAGGTTTTCCCCTTGTAATACTTTTACAAGACTGTTTCTTTGGTGTTTTTGGAAATTATATAACTCAACCATTTCACCAGGTGGTAGAGCTCTAACTCAACTCATAAATTCTTGGTAAGATCTTACCCCTTGAAACATTTCATCCTAAGGGGACTCCTCATGTTTGTATTTTTTTAGATTACATTTGGCCATATGATTACCCACGACTTTTTACGGGTCATGCTTCTTGAATTCAATCTTAACCAATTTTATCTCTTCTAAGGTTGTAGCCTCCACTCTGGAATGGCCGAAATCTAACAAAGAAAATGCACCAATCAGCAAAGGAAAATATGGCCATACCTTTTTCTGCATGGCTTTGATCTCTTTGCTAATCCCGCCTAGTATAGTTTGTCATCCAACCTCGCAGCATATCAATCGGTCTGGTAAAAATTGCGGTAATGCATACGAGGGAACTGAACAACCGAAAACTCTTATATAAGAGAAGTGTTCCTCTATGTACCATTCTTTCACTTTAACCAGGTTAACCATAATGTTGTCTAGAATTCTAGGAGGTGGGTGACCGAATATAAAAATATGCATCGGCACCACTACCCAATTACAGATTTCATAAAAGAAATATTTTTCCTTATCTTCCCATAGCTTTGACTGATAATCATGAATTGGTTTTTCACTATCTGGAGTCCAACTCCATCTCATCAGTGGGAAAGGCATCATGAAACAGATGGCATCCATAATATAGGTTGACATGAAGAATGAAGTTGGCTGTCCTTTGGATTTATTTGTTTGGTATTCTTTAATTTCATTGGTTGAACTATCCGACAATATCTTGGCCCAGTCGAAAGAATAAC
Source organism: Picea mariana (assembly GCA_032191745.1). NCBI lineage: Eukaryota > Viridiplantae > Streptophyta > Pinopsida > Pinales > Pinaceae > Picea > Picea mariana. The sequence goes on from JASDQU010735388.1 coordinate 102,296, forward strand.
CTTCAGCCACTTTGTGTATAATGGGTACCCACGATAGATAGAAATGGGTTGTGTTCTCTTTTCCATAAATTATGCACATTATCATGGCTATATACATGAACTGTGGTTCAAGCGATTAGATTGAATATACACCGTGAGAGTCGGATCTGAAATTTTGGGGGTGTGAACACCAGTCCTTGATCAAGTCGAAAAGACTCTTTCCATATTGATCACACTCCTTCTTATTAAAATTCACTAGAAAACTTGCATCATAAAATAAGTTTGATGTTGCAGAAAATTTATACATCACCTATATGTGTTCCGGATGAAATGACCCAACAACAATCTTCTAAGAGTTGAATATAGTTCTAGTTGGGACATCTACATGATCTAGTGCCCATCTAATCATGTCAGTTTAGGGTAAAAGTCTCAACCTTGTTGCTATATTATGCAGCTCTGCTTGAGTGATAATCTTATATTTGGTAGATAAGTTATCATTTTCGTTGTCGCTTGAATCATCTGGGTATTTTATCACTTCGCATTGTATGGTGTTGAACACATGCGTCCAGTTTTTAACTGTGCTTATACTTCTGGGCGAAGTATCAGAAATAATGTTTGTGTTCTAGCCAAAACTTTCACCAGTTTCTTTAGGTGCTTTCCGTGGATCCATGATATTCAATTTCAGAGTTCTATTACCTGTTACAGAGAATGATAATGTAGAAAACTAGTTATTTCACTAAGCCAACTCTATGAAAACAAGAATGTAATTCGAAACTAAAAAATCTTCTTACCTTAAATGCATAAACCATGTGTATACCTTCACTGACAATGCGTTTAATTTATTTAATAAAAAACATTTGGGTGTTAAAATAGGATCTTATTTGGAATCATTTCCCTAAATCAAATATTAATGTCATTAATGGTTGATAGCTCAAGAAAAGCGCATAATTTGAATGTATCTGAGTTATTATTAAGCAATATATTAATTAGAGTATAATCATCATTTAGTACATTAATTAATCATACTTATCATTTAATCAAGTTTCGGCGTTTCAGATCTCGAGGATCTTTATAACAGTTTAAATAAGACTTACGAAACACGAAGTCGCGATAGTTTTAATTAAGTATAATCATTTTTAACTCTTCTAATTAACTGCGATTAGTTTTAGAATGGTGAGGTTTCAGGTATCGGGACTTCAAAATATTTTATATGTAAGAAATCCTGAATCACGAAGTCGCGATGAGAATTACTTATTGTTAACCTTTCTTAATATTTAATTAACTCGGCTTAACATTTAATACTTTCATGAATTCGAGAATCAGGGCTTCGAAGATGCTCAATATTGAACCTTTGTGCTTCACGAAACTCCGACTCCTGAAATTTATAAAGAAAACCTTTATATAAATTGATTCATTAATAAATAGGTGGCTCCATAATCTCTTAATAATTTTAGACCGTTGGATTAATTAGAAGGCTTCATTTGACAATGATTATCCAAGTGTATTTTTTTGGTTTTTATTTAAACAAAAATGAAACTTATTTTAGTCTAAAATTTAGAAAAATATGTATGTTTCAACACTCATCAACAATGTATCCCAAGTATTGGACCCTGTTCATTCCAAAGGAGAATTTTTCTAAGTTGGCATATGGATTTTACTGTCGTAGAGTACTCAAAACCTGTTGAATATGCTGCATGTGCTCCTCCCAAGTTCCGTCAAAGATGAGAACATCATCTAGATATACCACCACAAAAGATTTAGTGAAGAGTCTCAATACATCATCCATCAACCTCATGAAAGTGTTTAGTGTGTTTGTTAAGCCAAATGGTATGACCAATCATTAGAAGAGACCTTTTTTAGATTTGAAAGTTGTCTTCCATACATCAATCGGTTCAATGGGAACTTGGTGGTAGCCAAAATTTAAGTCAATATTACTAAATAACTTTTCCCCCTTGAGTTGGTCAAGAAGGTCATCAATTCATGGAATTAGGTATCGGTTATTGACTGTTATTTTGTTTAATGCTATGTAATAAATGCAGGGTCATCAGGTCCCATCTTTCTTTTGCACTAGTACAATTAGGCTTTCGCAAGGGGAGGAGTTGGGTCTGATGTGCCCCTTTTGAAGAAGTTATTGGATCTAATTCTTGATTTATTCATTTTAAATCAATGAGAAATGATAGACTGGTCCATTAGGAAGAGTTGCACTGGGGGTTAGATCAATTGGATGTTTTATTTGGTAGTGCGTCGGTACCTCAGTGGGTGAGGAGAATATGTCTCTGTACTCTTCCACAATCTCGTCCACTTTCTTTTGCTACAAAGAGAGGCTTTGTGTAGAGTCTATGGATGTGATGGTGACCTTCTTCTTAATGTGAGAATGGATCACAAAGAATATGAACTTCCTGGTCTATGAAATGACCTTACTGCATTTCTTAGTAGAGATTAAATAAATAATGGTAGGCATTGCTACCTTGTTATCTTGTACACTTGTCTACCCAAAGTAATAATAACATTGTGGGGTCTAGACTCATACACAACATGTTTCTTCCACAAATATGGTTATCCTAAAATAACATCACAAACTTCAAGGGGAGAAATATCACATAATACCTCATCTTTGAAGGGATTGATGTCGTAGGGCATACGACACTGTTGGCTTATGCAGAGATATGTTCCTTGGTGAATCCAGTCAATGGTGTAGGGTTGTGGATGTGGTGTCATCAGCAGGTCCAGCTGCTTGATGACCTATGATAATATCATGTTCTTATGACTTCCTCTATTGATAATGAAATGAAGTGGATCCCCCTTTACCCACATTTGTGAGTGAAAGAGGTGTTCCCCTTCCTCTGCTTCTTCTGGTTTTCTTGGCTAGACTTTGGTGGTAGTGACAGTGTCACTAGGTTCAAAATCAATAATTTTCTTCCCTCCCTTTCAAGTTGATTCAGAATCAAAATCTTCCTCTAACTCAGAATATTTTAGCTTGGCTACCAGTGACTACTTGGAGAGACATTCTTCGGTATTGTGCCAAGGGATTTTATGGTATTCAAACCACTTTCCTATGTCCTTATATGACTTCTCATTACCCTTATTGTGGGGCAACTTGGACTAGTTTTCTTGAGAGTGGCCATATTTTCTCTATCCCTTGTTTTGTGGGTTGGGGACGCCTTTGCCCTTCTTCGGCTGTGATTATTTTTCAAATCCAAAATATTGCCTCTTCTGCTTAAATTTTGGTTCAATATTGACAACATATCTATAAGCTGCACCTAATGATGTGATGTCTAGAAACTCCATTTTTTGTTTAAATTTATCTATGTAGACAGATGTGGTATTTGAGCACTAGATGTCATTCAAAGTCTTTGATACCTAATTTGGTGTGCAGGGTATGGAAAATATTGGTGAAAACTGGTACTATTTGGTCCCTTTCCTGACGCAACATGGTCCATCTTGTGTACTGGTCCTCGTAGCTTCCAATAGGGTAGTGTTGTTCTTTAATGGAATCACTGAAGGAATCCCATGTCTGGGCAACTGCAAATATTTCATATTCCTTTATGGCCTTTTTCTCAGAGTAAGTATCCCACCATTCCTTAACATGGGGGATGGCCTTGAGGAGTGAAAAAGTAATATTTTCCCCATCAAAAAAATTGTGGACTGAAAAATATCCTTCGAACTGATTCAACCATTTATCTATAGCATTTGCATCTATCAATCCTTCAAATAATGGAATATCAAAATCTATGTGTACCTTGAAGGGGTTTGCATGGTCGTTTGATGAAGATGTGTCTCCTGTGGGATTTCGTCGAAGGATATGTGCAAAATTGTCCATCATTTTGTTCCTTTTTCGTGCAAGGGCGTCCTCGAGCAACATTTTAAAAAAATATTTCTCTCCATCATATTTCTTCTAGTCCCCAATGGGTTTTTGTCAAGCTTGGCACGAATGATCTTTCAAAGGCTCAACTGGTTCGAGTTCCAACTTCTTGTACCCAGATCTTATCGGGGACATGCATGAAGAAAAATAAATGAAGAGAAGACCGCTCTAATACCACTAATCCAAATTTATGAGAAAAATGAAATGAATAAAAGATTGAATACAATAACACAAAGATACAGAGAACAACAACATATATCCATTGAAAAATAATTTCTATTGAATAAATAAACTAGGTTGAAACTATAAAACTGCAAAATTGAAAACAACTTGCTCGAATGGTGGTATTTATCTTTGAGAAGAGATGTGGCTTCTATGTGCATGTGTCTAAGAAGAATTATTACAATGAGGGTCCATAGGAATTTTTAACATTACTAATGAATGCCAAAATCCTAGACATCCAAAAACCTAACCTTAAGAGATGAAACGCCAAAATTTATGTGGGCCTTGATGGGTAAGTTGGTACCTCAACTTCCCAGGGTCATAACGTTTTCATACGACCTTTGTTTTAGGCGCGTGATAGCCCATGTAACACCATGTTTCCCCCATCTTGTAATTAATCATAAAATAGGATTACCATGCTAAGGCATGTGGATGATGTAAATGTATTATGGTTAAATTGCCCATAACTGACTATTGGGGGGTGAAGCCTTGAAGTACGAGACATGATATCTCTAGAGGAAATAAATCATTTAATGAAGAAAAGGCTTGGAGTTTGAATAATTAACCACCCTCATGAATGGAAACATGGGTTGTCAGCCTGAAGTACCACAGAAACCTGCAGACCCAAGCTTCCTTCTGACAGAAGGAACATGATGGGTTGGGAACCTTCCAAAAGAAGAAAGGTAATATACACACAGAGGGGGGAGAGGATACACTAGCCAAGAGCGCAAGATTTAAAGGGGATGCATGAACCAAAAGGAAGTGCAGAGAACATGACTTGAATGACCTGAACGCAAGTGTGGTTCTGAGGAAGCATCTGATAAACCTCGCATGGTCGCTATGATAGAAAGAGTCTTTCTGAGAGATGGAGTAAATTCCCTAGTGATATCATGGCTTGGCACGACGGTGTCCAGAGTTCTAAGAATGAATGCCTTTGAGCCTATGGTTGGGTGGAAAGGCACACACCCACTGTCAGTTAGATGGTTGCAACTTGTAATAGATAAGTTTTCTCCTACCCTGTGTAATTGAGATGTAAATGTGTAATGAAATTGGATATACTGTGAATGTTTTTAGGGATGTGCATGATTTCTTAATGGTTATATTGTATCCCTTTTATTTATGCTTGATTTTGTAATTAGGCAAGTAAGAAATTATATGGTTTGGACATGAATTGTACTCGTAAATGCTTGAGCCATGTGGTGGTTTTAGCTAGAGCCACGAACTATGAGTTCAACGACCTTGGCCACGGTTTTCATGGGTGCACGTCGACACTCCCAGTTTCCCTAAGTCTCCAAGAGGACAGAGTCTGTTAAGCTCAGGAGAGGTAGTGCAGGTATGCACAGAGTCTCTAAGAGGTGGACCAAAGCYGAGAACCTATTAAGTTCCAAATTTTGGTGAATGAGTGAAGGTTTGTGTGGGAGATATTTACAAATATCAAGTTTAGGAAAAAGAGCATAAAGAGCGCATTGGTGCCTAAGTATTTCAGAGMTAGTGAAGCTCAAGAAGGATAGTGAGATACAAGTATCGAAAGGGAATATCGTTTCATTTGGAAGACAAATGAATGAGAATAGTTTGGGAGGAGATGAAGTCCTTCACAATCATTGGATCAGGAGAAGGAATGCGGGATTTAATCCCTTGAGTCCTTCAGACTTTGTAGGTCTGACGAATGAGGCATGTTTGTTGTTAAAGAGGTGAATCCTCTAAAGTCCCAAAGTTAATCTGGGCCTTATATCTAAGGATGACTGGGAGCCATCTCGACCGTCTGATCTATGAGATCGGAGATTCGCACTTTGGGATAATTGTGAGTTGGAGTGGCCAAAACCTCCGATGTCTGAAGTCGTGAAAGGATCTAGACCATGGATCTTTGGATCCCTTTGGGTCCTTCTCGACCGTCTGATCTATGAGTTCTGAGTTCACGCTTTGGGAGAACTGTGCGTTAGATGAGGGATAAGCCATTCATTGGATAGATTTATGGATGGGCCTTCCCTATGAGAGGTAGGAGCCTAGAGATGGTACGAATGAGATGAAGCCACATGGACCTCAACTAATGAACATCGAAGAACTTCAGAAAGATGGAAGATATAAACCAAGGGTCAGTTTAGCGCCTGGTAGTAGTCGTTAGAAATCTATGGGTAAAAGGAAGAGAATAAATCATCCCAGAGGGATGATTTGACATGAGATAGTTAAGGAAAAGATGAAATTATGATGCCCTGCCCCTTAAAATAGAAGTTAGGGTCCAGGTGTGTTAAAAATTGGTATCGGAGCATGGTTACAACACTTGGCCTGCTTGGGCTCATGCCTAAGTCATATGAAAATATTTCTGGAGGAAATTAAGGGGTAACACCCTATTGTACCGCATTCCTAAGAGGCATAGAAAACCTCTACTGAAGAGAGGAATGAGATTCCTTATTGTTTATAGATGTTTTGGAAATTGGCACTCCATGTTGCCAATGTCCCCAAATGAAGAATTTGACTTCACTGTGCAATTATACGTGCTATTGTACAGCCATAATATTTAGTTACYAATGCTAAATATGGGTCTGTGCAGAATGTTACTGCCAAACATAAATCATTTGCATAAGTTCCTTGAGTAGAAGGATGTAGATTTGAAATACAGTTGAGATTTTACCCCAACGATATTGAATCATGCTAGTCTATGACAAGGGAAGCCCAACATTTCTTGGGAAATGATAGTCGATCCTATAGGAATGGGATTATGCTAAAGAAAACCCATATTTAAACTAAAATAGCAATGTGAATGGATGGAGAGGATCTGTAGCAGTAATGATTACTTCTTTAATGAAGGGATAAACCTAGTATAGGTGTATAACTCCTCACGATCAGAGGAATGATTCTAGTGACCATTCCCTGAAAAGGTAGAGCATTCGCAACTCTCGGGTTTCAAGTGGACTGAGAAACAAATTTTGTTTCTGGGTACGGGAATTGTTGGACAAGGTTTTCTAATCACGCTGATAAACGGAGCTATAGAAATATAGATTGATTGAGTGAGAAATCACAATATCCTCCCTTTATTTATGGATAGAAAACTAATCTGCCAGAGTTCTTGTGGGAGGAGGAGAGTGGCCTCTGTCCCTGACTGTTGTTGAACAGAAGGAAGAATTCTAGGTGTAATGGTCAAGATCGATCTTGACCTAAAGATACTCTAGATTTATGAACCAAGATACTTAGTAAGTAACATAAGTCAAGATTGCATTTGGGCTCTAAGAGAATAGTCCAGATGGTATTAGACAGTAAATTGTCAAAATTAAGATAAAATGGTTGACTAAATGTTGATCTTGAATGTGGTAAAGGAAGTGTTGGGGCACTTCTAGAAGCCCAATAGGTCATATTGACATCCAATAGTGGATGGTAGCCATATAGATATATTTGGAAGCTAAATTAGTTGATTTTGTTACCTTGGGCATGGTTAAAATTGCCCAGATTGTATTTATAAGCTGGGTAATGTCCCATGGAGGATGAGGCAAGAGTGTTTTCTTGCTAGTTTTTATCACATATAAAGGGAACATAGTTATGACTATGTCTGATTCAACTTCCATGTGGATGTCATGTGAATTACTGCAAAATCACACTTGAGAGGGAAGCTCAGTGGTGTGTGTCCCTATCAGGCTTGTCATAAGAATGGCAACAATATCCTTAGAGGAGGATCTGAAAGTCTGATAGGTCCATGTGTAAATGAGGCGCATGCATGATGTAAGGATATATGTAAACTAAAGGCACAACATGGTTGCCTTGATGAGTGATATGTAAGGAAAGAATTGCACTTGCCAAGATTAAGTGAATACCATGGATGCATGGTTAACTCCATTTTGAAGAGTCATGAAAGTTTTGTTTTGAATGATAGCTTAAGGGGAATGTAGTCCATTCCCTTAGGAAATACTAGTATAAATAAATGAAAGAGTAAATGAGAAATAATGCTTTGTTGTCATGATAAGAGGCAAATGATTATGCCTTTGAGGGTTACATGAGAATGATTGTGAACAATCATGAGTTGACTTATTTTAGAATAGAGATGTATGTGGGTTGTGAAATATACCCATGATATCTACACACAGACTTTTTATTATGCATATGGTTAAGTACATCATGGATGTAAGTTAACAAAACCAGAATATGTATGGATACATAATTTGGGTGCATGACAAAGATGCATGTTTATATTCCTTATGGAATATTTGGTAAACAACTAAAGCTAGCTCAAGGCTAAGACCATCGCAGATAGTGATGGATGTACATTAAAGAAGTTGTATGTTGAGGGAGTTCCCCATGGAATAACTAATAGAGCTAAGGTCACAGCTCTCAATCACATGGAGAAAAAATGGAGTTCATCTGGCCCAGTCAAGGAAGGTATAGTTTAGCACTCTATGTTATACTATGGTCACGGGGACTGGTTCTATGGGAATAAAGGTGTTCATAGTTAGCACGATTGCATGGAATGCATTGAGGAAATGCATGTTGCATAAGATGGTAGACAATGGATTTTTCAGTAAGGAAGGAGGAACTTCCAATGTTTTACTTACATTATGTAAGCGTTGAAGGAAAACAAATTTGGGTGGCCATGAGTGTTCGCACCCTAGTTATTAATGAAGGAAGAATGATTAAAGGCATTCATGTGAAAATTTTGAGTTTCATGTGTACTGATTTGGAATCGTGATCGGCCTATAGCAGGAAGCATGGTCCTATTGTAAGAGTGAATGGAAATGAATAAGCCATATGGTGAAGAGGTTGGTTAAATTCCAACACACCATGGACAAGAACCTGTTATAAGTGTGACAAACTTGAAATCAATGTGAGGGTTAATTGGGTATGAATATGTCCATGAACATTGGCACATTGATTAAAGTCATTTAATATTTGGATTGCACTCTTGGAAAATTTAGTATGTTGATAGGATGCTTAATAATAATAATATTTTTCTTTTTGCTTTATATACCCTGAATAGACTAAAAATGACTTGGATTGTTAGTATGCATCTTATGAAAATATAGTGTGCATGAAAACTAATGATTGGTTTGGCTGAAGAAAGTTGACCTGCAGGAAGAAAGAGTCTTGGATATGGAAAAGTTGTAAGCCCATAAGGAAGATCGATTATCTATTGAGCTAAACTACTATGGGGAGGAAAGTCCCATGTTTGAGAATTTGGTTTCATGCGGGACAGATCTGAAAATAAATGAAGAAATTGGAAAATCTGTGGGTGATAGATTTGCAATAAAATTATGAAATTTAGAATTGTGATGATGTCTCATGAATTTTGTATGCCTATTATACATGTGAGAATGAAATATTTGTCCAGAAAGGGAATATGAAGGTTGTCAAGATGAAAAGCATGAAAGAGGCCACTGTTGAAACATGAGAACCCCATCGTAAGTCATGATCGTCTGGAATATGTTGTGTTGAGGTAACACAAGCCGGAGGGATGACTCGATAGAGAAAGTCTAAGGGATGCCTCAACGGTAAGGCTTGATGAAGTCTCTGAAATTATTCCTGTGTGAGAAAGCCTTGTCAAGGCAAGATGGATCACCTAAGGAACTGTATAGCAAAGAAGGGGATGCATGAGCCTGGGCCTAGAGGGTGAGTGACCGCAAGGGAGAGGAGACTTTGATAGTTCTTGTAAACTATTAATTGGGATCATGCACACAATGGGTATGTCTGGGAAAACAACAGTGAGCCTGGATAACAAGACAGTCATGTGGATGCAAGCCCACAAACTGCATAGATAAGTATTGTGCTAGATTATGAAATTTTCCTCTTGAATTTTGAACAACAGTAAGATGTTTTCGCATAAAATTATGATTAATGTGCTTATTGTCCAATAATTATTGAAGGCAGGTGACGAAGACTAAGAGTTTGAAAAAGGACTTGATCGAGGATGAAGTTCAAGACTTCTAAAGTGGCTGAATGAGAAAGGCATGACAGGTGTTTCTGAGAAATAACATCGAGGATGGTGTTCCTTAAAGGGGGGGGGGGGNATTGTAACATCGTGTTTCCCCCAGCTTGTAATTAATCATAAAATAGGATTACAATGCTAATGCATGTGGACAATGTAAATGTGTTATGGTTAAATTTCCCATAACTAACTGTTGGGGGGTGAAGTCTTGAAGTACGAGCCATGATATCTCTAGAGGAAATAAATCAGTTACTTAAGGAAAGGACTAGTGGTTGAATAATCAACCACCCTCATGAATGGAAACATGGGCTATCAATCCGAAGTACCACAGAAACCTGTAGACCCGAGCTTCCTTCTGATAGAAGGAACAAGATAGGTCGGGAACCTTCCAAAAGAAGAAAGATAAGATACACACTGAGGGGGGAGAGGAGATACTAGCCAATAGTGCAATCTTGGAAGGGGATGCACAAACCAAAATGAAGTGCAGAGAACACGACCTAAAGGACCCGAATGTGAGCTTGATGATGAGGAAGCATCTGATAAACCTCGCAGGGTCGTTGTGACAGAGAGAGTCTCTCTGAGAGATGGCATAAATTCCCTAGTGATATCATGGCTTGTCACCAAGGTGGCCAGAGTGCTAATAATGAATGCCTTTGAGCCTATAGTTGGGTGGAAAGGCACACACCCACATTCAATTATATGGATGCAACTTGTAATAGATAAGTTTTCTCCTACCCTGTGTAATTGAGATGTAATTGTGTAATGAAATTGGATATACTGTGAACGTTTTCAGGGATGTGCATGATTGCTTAATGGTTATACTATATCCCTTTTATTTATTCTTGATTGTGTAATTAGGAAA
>JASDQU010735388.1:116414-131301 GCA_032191745.1 Picea mariana
AGCAATGGATTAAATACTTGTTATTTGGATTTTTAAAGGCTAGAAACTTCTCTTGGTGGTATTTATTTGACAATTTGTGGATTATATCTTGGTATTAATGGGTTCTTACATGCTATCTCTTGGATTTGGGTGAGTATTTCTGCAATTTATTGTCATTTTACCTTTTAAATTCAAGAAATATATTTTAAACCGTAGGAGTAAAAGGGCTTACACCCTCCACCAATGTTTATTTACGTTTTCTATTGAAGTGCTATAAGGATTGAAACAAGAAGTAAGATGATTTACACCCTTTTTGCAAGGCTTATCTAGGGTTTATTTCTCTAGGAAGTAAGAGGGCTTACACCCCTAGAAAAACTTAAAACCCTAGTTCATCTTGGATTTTAAGCTAGATGACTTGGAAGAAGTATTGTTGGGTTTTATAAGGGTTTAAGTCTCAACAAGAATATATTATTCCTCTTTGTGTAAATTTATTTCCAAGGAAGAGACTCCATTCACCCAATAACAAGGCACTACTACTTTGCAATGGAGATTGTTAATTATTGCATTGGTAAACGTGAAATTTGAGATTTTGGAATTGTTCAAGTTGGATTTAAATTTTATAAGCTACTAGTTCTCTTGCCTTCCAAAGGCATCTTGATTGGATAAGTGATTTTGTTGTTGTAACAAACATTAAGCTACATCCATTAAGGCTGCAACAAACTCACTCTCTCATACTCTTTTCCTATTTTTCTACTGCTGAAAATTAATTGTAAGTTATGATAATTGTTCTATCAATAATGAGATATTGATTGGGTGGTTTACTTGCTAATTTCAGTGGTTAAAAATTGATGATGTAGAAAACGTTTTATACATCCATTGGGATGTCATAAATACTTTCTTATAATGCTCCTCAACATCCCTCATTTTCTATCAATGTCTTGGTCTAAACATTGGAACATTGTGTACTAGTTGCAAGCTTTATTTTCCAATATCACATACTTGATGTTGATGGTTTAATTTATAATTGTAATAAATTTGTCATTGTTGATATATAATTGTTTACTGTTTCAATTTTTGGATAGAAATCATATATTGTTGTTTCCTTCTTGTTCTAGGACTCTTTTCATCATATTTTGTGTTGTTATTGGTTGTCTAACATTGTTTTTGCAGGTATTCTTCATTGGAAACTTCTCCTTGACTGATACTCATCCTCCATCAAGCCCTAAGAACATTTGATTGTGACCTATAGGGGAGATTCGTTCTTCTCCTTGGATTCTCCATTGCAAATTCCCAAGGGACTCCCTTATCCCTTCTTTAGAAACTTAGGATATATTCATATCCATAACTTTAGATTTTAAGGAAAATTAATATAATATTCCATTGGGATTAATCCCCCTTAGCTTATCCCCTTTACTAGACTTGTATCCCCATTTCTCTTTCTAATGGAGTTTATCCCCACATACTCATGTGTGGGTCGGTATGCAACAGTGATTTACTTTAATAATGATATGAGTGTTTACATATTACAATAATAGGCTCATTGGCCTTTAGCATCTAATTTCTCCATCCTAATAATCACATAATCCTTATGGGCTATAATAACCTGGCTCACCAGCCTATAAAACATATTTACATTTACAGATGGGGATCGACCTGGGGTATCACATTCCCCTTCCCCTTATTTATGCACTATCCTTAGTGCATTATATACCATGTACAATTCAAAAAGTTTAAAAAATATCCAATCCTTTGCTATTGGAATCTTGTTTTCTTCTTCGTTCTCTACTTTCCAAGCACCCATTCATGTATTCATACTATATTTGGAAGTCATTTGATCTATTCCATATATCTTCTTCACGGAAGAATTCGTCTCATTGTTCCATTTAACACACCCTCATGATTATAGCTAACATGCCAAAAGCATCCATGAGTTGCCTCTTCCTTATTGAACTCACCCTTCCAGCCTTAGGTATCCCTTCACTACTATAGAGTCCCTCAATGATCCATATTTCCAAGGATTTCACACAAAAGGAGAGTGCCAACTCATTACTAGAACCCCACCAAGGTTCTACATTCATTACTAAAACCCTTTGAATACACCAGGGTTCAAAATGTAAGCAGATCGATTAACCGTCTAAAAGTCTATTAATTCTCTATACTACCCCAAAGATACCAAAACTAATATAAAGAAATCAAGGAAAAGGGATATCGGGTAACTATACCTCTAATCCCATGTCTAGTGATGAYCTCCTCATGCTTGGAAGTTCCACTAACTACACACATCCTCCCGGGGCTGACCTACATCCAAAGATTGACAAGCAGAAAACTACAAGCATGTTATTCCATATATAAGTTAGGGTTATATGTTATAATKCCAAGCATAAATAAATAAAAGTATTCACGACACCATCAGTTGGGACAGGAAAATGTAATTCTTTTATTAATAACACAAAGATTATACCTTTACAATCTAAGTCGGCCACCGTTCTACAAAACTGGTCTGGGCTCCTCTTCACCAAGCTCCAAGTGCACCTTGTATGAAATTCTCCTCTCAACCTTTTGATCTATTCTTGGGAAGTGAATGGGTTAAATGGAGGAAGAAGGGGCTAATGAGGGAATGCTGAGGCAAATTCTCACAAAAGGAAACAATATCTTGGGCAAGGAGGGGAAGTGAAATCGGGCACAGTTTCACTGTTCTTATGCTTAGATATGAAATTATACCCAAACGCCTCCTTTTATATGAAAAAAGGATGGTTATTTAGTTGGATTATGGGCTATAGTAGGTGAATTAGTTGGGAACCTACCAATAGCCTGTCAATTTCAACGAGATCCCTGCAACTTTTGCAAGTATATGTGGGTTGTAATGGTGCAGCATGCATATATATGCAAGATGTAATGGTGCAACATGCATATGTACGTGAGCTTTAGTGGTGAATAAAGCATATATACACGGGCAGTAAGGGTGCAAGGAGCGTACATCTTCTAAAAATTGGTTTTTAAAGAAGAGGAACTCAATAGTTCTTTGACAAAAAATGCAAGTAAGAGGGCCAAGGACCTGTATGCATGTGTAGAGAAATTTAGGGTTATAATAGATTCCCCCTAATGTGTGAGGTTAGAAGAGAAAATGATGGTCGAAATACATTACAATATCTTCACCAATGTACGAAATCGAGTGAGCCCAAGACCAGAATTTGGGAGGTGTTATCTGAAAAATAACAATTGTCTTTTTTAGGTGGGCATACCCATGCTCAAGATCAAATAAATCATGGTTTCAAATCAAATACACTACAGATCCATGTCATATAACTATATAAAGTGTAGCCGTGAGCAATACACAACGTATCTACATTTCAAAATCAAATATATACAAATATAGTATCCATCTTCAAGAAGGTAGCAACGCCCGATGGTTGGAGATGGGTTCTTCATAGCTCAAGAAACAACTTCAAAATCTTCAAAACTCAGGTAGGAGTATGATAGGATTTCATAACTCAGTACCCTGAGGTCTTTGACGGCTAGTCGGGAAAAGAGAACAGGATCTCGATGATCATGCAGAGAACTTCCTCGATTTTGAATCAATACTTGACTAGACTCTCAGGATGGTCGACTCATGAGGCAAGAGACAAACTATAGAAATGCTGACTCGGGTTGGGTGAAACTTCCCTTGGAAAAAAGCATGAAATATGATCAAACTCAAGCAGCATGACATTGACATAAGTTCGCTATGTAGGAGGAAACACAAACTCTCCATGTGTCCGAAAGAGTAACCAAATAGAGGAGGACACAACTCTATGTAGCGAGAACAACTTCCTAAGGTCATAATAGATCCCAATGCTTGAAGAAAAAATGGAAGGATGTTCTTTGTCCAAGGGCAACTCTTTGTGCTTCGAAAAAAGAATACATATTTCTCATCCCCTCTTTTTGGGATATTTGATTTTTTTGTCTTTTTCAATTTTTTAAAGAGCTTGAAAAGGAATAAAAGAATGCTACATTACAAAGGAGGAATGAGTGGACTCAGGGAAAATTACTCCATGGGTCAAGGTGTCAAGTTGCAGAGGCAAAGTGCTACAAGGATTGTGTATAAGGCATGCTTAAAAGGTTCAGTTGAGAGAAACATGGAGTCAGCATTAGGCCAAAAATGCATAGATTCAAATGCAATTAAGCAAGACATAATGAAACCCCCTTCAATGTAATTTTAACGAGCCCAGAGAAGGTAAGCTCGGTAGTTTTTTTCACATTTAGTGAGTCTGAAAAAACATAAAGAAGACTCCAGGGAGTACCTTTTTCAGAGATAGTCTAGTCGGTTTGAAAAAAGGGATAAACTTGCACCGAAAAGACATCTGTTCAAAACCATTTTAACAAGTGTGACAAAGACAATATCACTCGACAATCTTTTAAATTTTAAGGAGTCTAAAAAGAGCTTAACTATGGACTCACAACCTTTTCTGAGTTCAGTCTCCTTAGCCCGAAAAAGTATGAAAGTCACTAAGGAGAACTCTCTCGGTGAGACAAATCTCCCAAGGAGTACCTTTTTCCGCAATAATCTACAGGCTAGATAAAGGGGTAAACTCGTGCCAATAGATTTTCTTCTGGACCAATTTAACGAGTGTGAAAGAACAAGATCACTTGGTGATCTTTTCAATTTTAAGGAGTCTGAAAAGAGATTAGCTATGGACTCCGCAGGGGTTCCTTTTTCGTAATTAATCTCCAAGGCCTGAAAAAGGTGATAAACCAAAACCAAGGGTAATGTTCCTTTTTTGAAAACTTAGTCCCTCAGGCCCGAAAAAGGGTTAAACATACGCCTGAGAATACTCTTCTAGCGAACCAAAGTTCCTAGAGCATACCTTTATTCGTTCAATTGACCATCTAGACCAAAAAAGGGATAAACTACCGCCGGAAAGACATGCCTTCAAATTTTAGTTTGGAAAGGGTGAAGGGAAATAATATCGCTCGAAATATTTTCATTTTTAGAGAGTCTGAAAAGGGATTAAAGAAGACTCCAGGGGGATACTTTTCTCAGTTAATCCAAACAAGATCGAAAAGCATAAATACAGTCTCGTCAAATGTTGCTTTCAAATTTTAAAGCAAGATTGAAAGACAACAAAGCGTGCTCATTAGAGAGTACCGCAGGGTAGAGTCTACACAAACACTAGGAACATATAAAGGGGTATCCTGAAGTAGTGTTGAATTAGGATGGTGATTATCATATGCCAGTTGTTCTATAGTGATAATGCTTCCATTGTGAGGGAAATGCATCACTCGAAAGAGAGTAGACACCACAACGTTCATATCATATACATAATCATGCTCGAGAATCATATTGAAATCTAATGGGCCTTGCACGACTATAACATCAACAAGGACAATCTTCCCACCTAATGAGATAGGAAACTGAGGAAGAATCCCCAAATATTCTCTAGGACGTTTGTCAAAATCAAACAACTCATGCGAAGAAGACACAAGCTTGGGAGATCCCAAGGCTTTCCAAACTGAGGATAATAAAATTCTTGTGGAGGCCCCTTCATCCACAATACATCGATAAATATTTGTTGAATTAACTTCAACCCTTATTTGAAAGGGTACAAAAGAAGGAAGACGAGGCTCAAAAAGGTCATTCCAATCAAAGGAAACCATCCTAGGACTTGGAGGGAGTGTTCTCGAAGTGAGTGGAATGCCCCCTTGTTTTGAAAGTACTAAGATGGAAATGCTAAAAAAATATTCGGTAGACACATCACTTTCCAAGAGAAGAGTGGGATCAGTTAAAGATTGCATCGGTGTGACCACTTCCTCAACCATTGGTTGAATATGTTGTGAGATAACATGGTATGAAGGCACATCGCCCCCCAAAAGATGAGTGGGATCAGCCAAAGACTGCATCGACATGATCACTTCATCAACCATAGGCTGAATAGACTGCGAGGAAACCTCAGAAGACTCAAAATCATAAGAGCTTGTAGATAGGGACCACAATCTTCATACCTATGGAATGTGAGGCCACATATGAGTAAGGTGATATCCCTTGCAAATATTACAAGAGAACTTAGGCTTATGTCCTATCCATCTAGGTTTCGCAACAAAATCAATGCCCCCAGCATGAATAGCAGTGGTTGGTTTCTTTCCCCCAGCATGACATGCAGAGGCTAGGTGTTGGTATTCAACATGACTTGTAGAGGTTGAGGAACTATATCCAACATTACTTGAAAAGGTTGGTGATTGAAATCCAGTATGACTTGCAGGGACTAGGTTCATTCCCCCAGCATGACTTGCAGAGGATGGGTGTTGGTCTTCAACATGACTTGCATAGGTTGACGACCTATCTCCAACATGACTCGCAGAGGTTGGTGATTTCTTCTTCCTATTCCTCCTCTTTCTATTTCATTTAGACTTCTGATTACTAGTATCTATACTTTCACCAGAGAAGGTAGAAGGAGGAGAAGAATACTTCGCTAATGAAGGAACGTCAACATGATTCCCATGACATAAAGTGTTGAACTGAGTAGAATAAATATCATTCAGGACATTTGGAATGGTACCCAACCAAAATCGATAGTCCCACATTCAACCCAGGAATGTACAAAGTGGCCATTAAAGGGACACCAACATTTTTGAAGAAAGGAAAAGGACAAGAATCCCCTTGAAAAGGGGTTCCTTGGTTGGTATCGTTAGGAACTTTAGCCATGAAGATATTATACACAGGTTCTCCCCTTGCAGGATCGTTCAAGTCTATAAAAGTCTCACACACTAACTCTAGTGAACTAGTGTTATAAAACAAAACGCCTATGAAGAGGCAGCTCCACTTTTCTAAGAGGAAGACCAAAAATTCCTCACGACCAATAGAGTGGGAGATATACCACCTTAGGTTAGAGACCCAAAGCAATGACTAAATAACTCACTATGGAAAACTAGGGAGCACGGAGCACACACTAAAAAATCCTAAAGTAAAATCAAGCAGGCGACTCTCTAGTAGGAAGGATAGTTACGCCAATCAACACTAGAGTAACAAACTGATGCAAGTGCAACTCGAACACGGAAGCACCCTCCAGGTATACTCTGTAAAGTGTGATCCGACGTCTTCCCCAGGTATCATGGTATACCCTTGCAGTCACCCGTGTAAGTCCCTAGAATATGGGAAACTAAGTTTCCATCTTGCAGTCAATCACTAGGCGGGTACAGTCAGCAATCGGATGGATTGCAATGAGAAAGATAACAAGTCTGAAACCTATTGAGGGTATCGAAAGTAAGTGGTCCGGAATAAAATAGAGGATATCGAACAAATTCGAGGTCCATGAATCTCTGTAGGAAAATGTAGTCGATAGTACTCCCATGAAAGATCCTCAATATGCGTTCCCCACTACGTTTAGTCCGACTTTGGAGGGGTTATCTCCATTGCCTTTCCTCATGCAAACTCATGTTTATCCCCTGTGTTAGAGGGGGGTCCTGGATAAATTTTACGACACTGGACTTTAACACTCCTTAACTCTGACTCCAATGTTTGTTTAACGGCCTTGAAGAGTTTCCTCTCCAATCTAATTCAAGGCCCTAACCCTAAACTAGTTGGTTGACCCTACAAACATAAAAAGTCTAGTTAATTTTAGATTTAGCATTCTTTTTAATGACTTGATTTACTCAAGGGATATGGTGGTGAAACTAGTGATGTTATAAGAGATGAAAAAGAGGAGAAAAATATGAAACTTGAAAGAAAAATTACTTCTAATCAAACATAAATTTTTACAACTAACTCTTTGTAACCAACTTTTCTTTAACTAATTTTTTCAAGATCTTGAAAAGAAAACCTAAAATGTATTTTCTCTTGACTATAAGTTACTTGTGTTTCAAGAAATCAATAAAGAACTTAAAAACAGACACTTTTTCCTTTTTAGAAAATAACCAACTCTAACTACTTTACCAAACCGAAAAGAAAATCTTTTTTTTTTAAATTGCTTTAAACAGAAAAATTGAAATAAATATTTTTTCTTTTTTCATAGCAAGTGAAAGGGGTAAAAAAGAACACTAAAAAAAGACAGAAATAGATCTTTGGCCCACTATGGATTGTAGGGAATCTCTCAAGAAACCAAGAAGGAATATCTAAAATTCAAAAACTTGCTTAAAACCCTTTCAAAAGTAAACATAAGAAAATCAATAAGACAAGTAAACTAAACTCTAACTCGGGCTATGGTTGTAACACATAGACTCTGGATTGATCCAAGAAAACCTTGAGAAGTGTGAAATTCAATCAGGAAAGAGGAAAACTCCCTCTTTTTCACAAATTTTCTTGAAACAGAGATGTGGGTTGCTGCATCAGTAGCATGTGCATGTACGCAAGTTGTTTACTGAGCAGAGCGTTTATGTACATAGGCTAACTCAAGACAGGGTGCATACACCTCTATATCTTTCCAAAAATGAAAAGATCAGGCATACTTATATGGAAGGGACAACTAGTATAGCACCTGAAGGTGACTAGAATCCATTGACAAACTCAGAAAGCTCGCTAGAAACTTGAAAGGAAAACAAACCAATCAAACAACCCAAAATACCCTAAAAAACCCTAGAGGATTCCCCAGTATGGTCTCCAGTTATGCTAGCGGGAAAACTCCCCTTTGAATACACCAGGGTTTAGAATGTAGGAAGATAAATTATCAATCTAAAAGTCAATTAATTCTCTATACTACCCCAAATATAACAAAACTAATATAAAGAAAGAAAGGAAAAAGGAGATCTGGTAACTATACCTCTAATCCCACGTCTAGTGATGACCTCCTCACGCTTGGAAGTTTCACTGACTGCATGCCTCCTCCCATGGATGACATGCATCCAAAGATTGACAAGAAGAAAACTACAAGCATGCTCTTCCATATATAAGTTAGGGTTAGATGCTAGAATGTCAAGCATAAATCAATAAAAGTATTCAAGACACCATCATTTGGGACAGGAAAATGTAATTCTTTTATTAATAACACAAAGATTATACCTTTACAATCTAAGTTGGTCATTGTTCCACGAACCTGGTCCATGATCCTCTTCACCAAGCTCCAAGTGCACCTTGTATGAACTTCTCCTCTCAACCTTTTGATCTTTTCTTGGGAAGTGAATGGGTTGAATGGAGGAAGAAGGGGCTAATGAGGGAATGTTGAGGAAAATTATCACAAAAGGAAACAATATCTTGGGCAAGGAGGGGAAGTGAAATCGAGAAGAGTTTCATTGTTCTTATGCTTAGATATTAAATGATACCCCAAAACCTCCTTTTATATGAAGAAAGGATGGTTATTCGGTTGGGTGGCGGGCTATAGCAAGTGAATTAGTTGGGAAACTACCAATAGCCCGTCAATTTCAATGCATTCCTTGCAAATTTTGCAAGTATACACGGGATATAATGGTGCAACATGCATATGTACATGAGATATAATGGTGTATCATGCATATGTATGCGAGATGTAGTGGTGCAGCAAGCGTATGTACGTGGGAATTAATGGTGTAGGGTGTGTACATCTTCTAAAATTGGTTTTTTAAGAAGAGAAACTCAACAGTGCTTTGGAAAAAATAAAAGTAAGAGGGACAAGGCCATGTATGCATGTGTAGATAAATTTAGGGTTATAATAATTCAGCCAACGAATTATTAGTATTTCCTATACAATATACTTTCATTGCAATATGTACCAAAAGCTTACAAAGTGATCTTATAATTGTCTACCCTTAACAATTCAATCACGACTATCAAACAATTTATTAAATAGAATTAATTATCATTCTCTACATAGGAATTTTCAGCCATTAGGCTTTTCATTCTTTCGTTGTCATTACTTTTCATTACTTTATTTCCTGAACATAAATTCCCTGTAGTCAATGATCATGTCATTACTTGACTTGCAACTTTCCTGTTGCAATGTCTAACAACCCCTGAAACATTCTCAATTCCATGACTTAGTAAGAACTGTGACATTTCAGTTGTTAGCATACTCATTTTTGTTCGATAACATATATGCATGCATTCACAAAATGCATTTAGCAAATGTGTTTAAGCATAAAAATTCTATCATGCATAACTGACACTCTACCACTCACTATGCATGAGTGCAACTCTCAATGCATATCTATTCAATGCACCTTTTCATTGATTTTCAGAATGCTCTATATCTAATTCATGTATCTCGCCATTGATAAATTGGAAAGTCTGGCCAATGCCTCAACACATTTTTCCATACACTTTCTATTGCCTTCTCAATTATTTGGATGTCTTCCTTTTCGACCCGAACACTACACAAATAATATAATTCTTTGGTTTTCATTAGTGTTAGAAAAAAGGTTGCAGTCCAAACATTATTTAGTAGTAATAAGTTTAGTGGATATGTTGGACACAGTGGTATGATATTTCCATTGATGTCAAATAGGGAGTAGAAGAACATTGACCCAAATCTCGAAAGGGAGAAAAAATTGCATAAACACTATCGAGATTCAAATCCCCACAATAAAACTCTAAAGGAATCAAGGAGGAATATTGCCTATTGATGTAGATTTCGAGACAAATTCCGATAGTCTGATCATAGAGGAAACTTGCATAAAGAAGAGAAGAATCATGGTTGTCTATTTAAGATTTTGGAATGATTTAGATTGTGAGATCTAGATTAAATCTAGACCATAAGATCAACTACTAAGAGTCATGGACCATCAATTGTGGAAATGACGTATGCATGGTCATCTCGACATCAACCACTTTGGATAATATTGACCGAAGGAAATTTGCATGAAGGAATTTTAATAGAAGCCAAAGTTATAAAGTAAAAGTAAGACGTAGGATCTAAGTAGCACTTCAAGATCAATGATATTTGTCATATCAGGATTATGTAGCAGCAGCCAACTCCAACACTGACCACTTTGGTGAAAAGAAGCCAAGAACAGGTAAGATTACCCGAAGGCCGAAGCCTCAAAGTCATGTCAACCATTGATCTGGAGTAAAATATGGGAATTATCATACCACAAGGAGATAGTCAACTCTTACGCTGACAACTCCGATGAAAAGAATACAAGAATATGAATTCACCCAAAGGTTGTAGCCCCAAATTTCCGAAGTGAATAAGCATTGTCAGATCTGGATAATGCATGATGAACATTGAATTAGGAGAGGCAGGTCTAATTATGGTTAATTTTGACGCTGACCACTTCAGTGAAAATCTTTTTAGAACATGTAAGTTCACCTGAAGACCAGAGCTCCTAAGTCATGAAGTAATACACATGGCACACACATTGGAATCCCACGTCAGCAAGAACATGTGACACATTCATATGGTGACAAGTTTCAAGTTCCATTTGGAATTTTAGATATATGTAAGTCACAAATATAAGTGATAGGTGGAAACCACTTGGCCAGTGCCACATCAACAATGACGTCAACAAGCTATATCACTCTGGGAGTATTTCCTTTGGGGAAAACCCTTTTCTACCATCAGGAACTTCCCAAAGCACCGAAGGATGAAGTCATTACCGATCGTTGATCAAGCACAGGTAAAGGACAGGGACATGATCCATTCACAGTCGGCGATTCAAGATACAAATAAATGAGTATAAGTTATTTCAGAAGTTAACCAAAGCAGTTTGGAAAACCACCCTTCCAAGATCTGAAATGATATGTCTATGACACATGGATAGGCAGTTTATGGTTCGGAGGTTGGAATAATATTTATCCCTCATGCAATTTTAACTCCAAAATAATCCTGGCCATCCATCTTAATGTTGGATTAAGTCATGGTCATCAATTTTCTTGAAACCTCTAGACAATCCAGGATCGTCCATCTAACGGAAGATCAAATATTGAATATTCAATCTACTTCGGTGAAATGTACTCTGGGAGGATTGAATGATTGCAAAGGATGAAGTTTTGAAGTAAATGATAGTCATACATATCAATGCACAATTAAATGTGATTGTTGATATTGATAAATGATTAAGCACTCATTTGGATTAGAGGCTAGTCACCAACTGTGTTCATATGGAACAAAGGTCCTGAAGTGTTTCTGTGCAAAATTTAACACACACAGTAATAATTTTATCTCGGTCAAGAAGGAACGTTGAACCAGATAGGATATGGATTTTTACCTGATTGATATTAAGTGATCACATACATCCAATGAATTGGAGAGCTAATCGAAAAGCTCAAATATGATCTGTTGGAGAACTGGGGATGCAACAAAAGAATGGGAATGAGATAAGGACTTATAAGGACTTGATCTATACCTGTGATCAACTTTTGAGGATGAATCAAGATTAATTAAACTAAGAAATTTACATGATAAATTAATAAAGGAAGATTTATTTTTTTTGTTAATGAAAAGGTACAATGATTCATTGTCAAAAGACACAGTGATTCAAATTCACACTAATTGGAAGACTATATATAAACAAGAAAGAATGGTGAGAAGAAAGGGTCTATGTAGTCAATATCAAAATATCAAAACAGAAGCAGAGTCCAAGAAAAGGAACTAATGATACTGATGTTGTGAGGGTGGAAGGGAGGAGAAAGAATTGATTTATATCCTTTACTAAATAAGGGAGTTGGTGCTTCCTAGGGTTGGTTCCCTAAAGACAAGGGATTTGTTTCTTCCAAGGGTTGGTGCTCTAAAAACAAGGGATTTGGTGCCCTGAAGAAGGGGATTTGTGTCTTCTAGAGTTGGTGCTCTAAAAGGGATTGGTGTCCTTCACTATTCTTTATAAAACCTTGTAATTCCTATTAATTATATTTATATAATTGATTTCAGTACAAGTCCATTGTTTATCTATAATGGTGTTTCATAAAATAACAAAGTAATTTCTGATTTTTTAAAAAGGGTAATATTGATTCACCCCCCCCCCCCNAAATCACCATTGCTTAATGGAGGTGGTTATGTTGTCTGGAAAATAAGAATGAAAAGCTTCATGTTGGCTCTTGGTTTTGATATCTGGCAATATGTTGTATATCGTTACACTGCACCAACTACTCCACCCATAGATGATGCAGGAAAGAAAATCTACAATGACAACTCAAGAGAAGTTAATGCCATTCCAGGAGGATTGACAAATTCTATATTTGTAAAGGATATGCATTGTAAGTCAGCTAAGGAAATCTGGGACAAATTGAAGGTTGTATATGAAGGAGATGGAAAATTCAAAGAAGCCAAATTACAAACATATAGAACTCAATTCAAAATTTGAAGATGAAAGAAGAAGAAAACATTGTTGAATACTTTCATAGGGTAGATGAGGTAGTTAATTCAATCAGAGAAGCATGAGAAGAACTTACCTATAAACATATTATACAAAAGATATTAATTTCATTACCTATGAGATATGATGCAAATATTTCCATAATTGAAGATAGGCCAGAACTTGACAAACTAATAGTAGATCAGCTTCATGGAATTTTCACAGCATATGAGATGAGAGCAGGGAACAGAAAACCATCAAAACGAGAAACAACCTTTAAAGCATCTAAAACAAATATGAGGTAGGAACAAAACACCGATGACAAGTTATCATATATATTTGATGAAGGAACTGCCAACTTCAAAAAGAAACTCAAGAAAGGGACTAGTAAATACAAAGGAAAGCTTCCTTTAATATGTTTCAACTGTAGAAAAATTGGACACTTTTCCAATAAATGTCCTATCCTAAGAAGGAGGAAAGTGATGATGAAAGAACCTTCAAAAATCAGAATAAAAGAAAAACTAATGATAAAAAGGAAGTTCTACAAGAAAAAGAAAACATTCTTTACCTAAGAAGACAGTAGCTCATTGGAAGAAAATGAAGAAGATGAACCAGAGATTCTATTTATGGGAATAAAAACTCAAGATGATAATCATTCAGAAAATGAAGAGGAAGTGAACTTAGAAGAAGAATTCCTTCATGTAATTGAAGAACTAAGAAAAAATAAAAAACAAAACATGTTACTAAGAGAAGAGCTTCTAGAAATTGAAGAATCTATTGAATCAAGAGAGAAGGAAGTTTCCAAAACCATCAATGAGTCAGAACATTTATTATCAAGTTAAAAACTGAAATCCAAGAAACCAAAAGAAAAGAAGAAATATTGAATAAAGAACTCAGTGAAAAACAACAAATGTGTAAAATATTGGAGGATGAAATAGTTCAACTAAAAGGGAAACTAGAAAAAGAAGATATTAAGTCTAAGTTTGAAAACAACTCAAAAATATTGAATAACATTCTTAGCAGTCATAGATCACCAAATGATAAGATAGGACTAGTATATGATCCCTCTACAGAACAAGAAAATGACAAAATCAGCTACGTAGATGTTCTTAAGAAACCCATAAATAGAAAACAAAACAAAACAAAAACAATATCATTTGAAACTATGCCAAATAAACAAAAAGTTTCACATTCTACTAATGAAAAAGATAATGAAAAGAATAGAATCATCAAAAGGAATCCCTCCAACAGAAATAAATATATCTTCCTTAGTTATTGTTATTCATGAAAAACGTTTCGACATAAATAAATACATTGTAAAGCTTATAGAGAGCACAACCCAAGAAATGTTCAAAGATACGGAAATAATAAGGATAATGCAAAAATAAGAAACTATAACTCCTTCTCTCCCTTACAATACTACAATGTTGAATGTTACAAATGCAACAACTATGGTCATAAATCTAGTGAATGTAGATTTCCAAAATATGATAAAAAGATCAATATTCTGTTAAGAACCAAACATCAATATAGCATAGAAAAACCTCAGGAAAAGTACCCAAAGCCTTGAAAAAGAGATAATTTCAGATAATAAGCCTCTTCGAGGGGGCAACCTCCTTTTACCCCACTTAAATGTTCAAGTACATGATGATTCAAAATGAAAATGTCTCCTTGGTATATATAGGAGACTAGGAGGTTTAATGGCCTAAAGCCGACATAAATAAAATAACATTACTAA
>JASDQU010735388.1:141088-151521 GCA_032191745.1 Picea mariana
GGGGAGTTTATAAACTTAGGATATAGTTTTTATGTTTTAATATTTTTATTTTCATTTTGTTTTATATATATATATATATTTTACGTTTTTTATTATCTATTTTATGTTTTAATTTATTATCTGTTGTTTTATTAATAATGTTTCGTTTTTATTGTTTTATTTATAATGTTTTTCGTTTTTATTTTTTTCAAATTTTTTTTAAATGTTAATTTTATTAATATTTATTATATGGTTTTTTAATTTTTAAAACATTTTTATAATGTTTTTACTTTATGTTTATTAATATTTATTATATGGTTTTATATATAGTTTTTATTATTATTTATGAATTCTACCTTATTACATACTATTAACTATATACAATTTAATGCTATTAAATTATTTAATTAACATTACATTATTTAATTAATAGCTTTAACCTATATACTAACTATGGAAAATTATCATTATTTACACTATCCTAAGTACTAACCTAATTACTAATTATTTAAATTATTAATTTAATTAGTTATTCAACTAATCAATATTTTATTTAATTATCTATCCTAGGTTATCTAACTTTGTTTTATTCAGGGAAGATTGGCAGGAGAATGATGAGGTGAATGGGATGAATGGACAAGGGGGTGAGCGGCGCAACAGTGAATGAAGGATTGGGAAAAATGGATGGAGGGGCAAAGTCATCCGAGGAAACCAGGAAATTCAGGAGCTTTTGTCATGAGAACAACAACAGATAGAAACGGAATAATCAGACTTCCTATAATTTATAGGACCCTAACAACTTCAACCTTAATTATTTCCTAGATCCATCTGACCAAACACATGCATGACCGAATTACATTTCCATCCATGCTCTCATATTGACATTATATCTTCAACTTCTATTCACTCTTCTGGACCAAACTGGTGCAGCCTTTCCTTGATTGAACATATCAGCCTTTGTATTTTCTTGCACCATTCCCTTCTTTTTCCTTATCCACCTACTCTTATAACCCCAAATTTCTCTACATATGCATACATGGCCTTTCGCCCTCTTACTTGCATTTTTTGCCAAGCCATCACTAAGTTGCTCTTCTAAAAATCCCATTTTTTGAAGATGTATGTGTCCTGCACCAATACTTCCCACGTACATACACTTGTTGCACCACTACATCCTGCGTACATACGTATGTTGCACCACTATAGCCTATAATTGCAAAATTTGCAAAAAATAAAAATTTGCAAGGAATTCGTTGAGATTACGGTCTATTATGTAGTTTCCCAGCTAAACCACCGCCTATAGCCCGTCACCCAACCGAATAACCATCATTTTGTCATATAAAAGGAGGTGTTGGGGTCTCATTCCACATCTAGACATATTAACAGTGAAACTCTGCCCGTTTCACATCCCCTCCTTGCCCCAAGTAATTGCATCCCTTTTGTGAGAATTACCTCAGAATTCCCCAATTTTCCCTTCTTCCTCCATCATAACCCATTCACTTCCCTGAAGAGATATGGAGGTTGAGAGGAGAAGCCATACACAGGTGCACTTGGAGCTTGGTGAAGAGGATCTCGAACCAGGTTTGTGGAGAAGTAGTCATCTTTGGTTGTAAAAGGTATAATCATTGAGTTATCAATAAAAGAAGTACTTTTCCTATCCCAAATCATGGTGTATCAAATGTTTTAATGGTTTATGTTTTGTTATTCTAACATCTAAACCTTATTTGTATATGAATTACATTCTTGTATCTTTATTTTTTTCTATATTTGAATGTAGGCCAGCCTTGGGAGGAGGCTTGCAGTCAACAAAGCTTTCAAGCGCGATAGGATCATCATCGGATGCGGAGTAGAGGTACAGTTACCCGATCCTTCTCATCTTTGCTTTTCTTGTATGAGTCTTGGGTATGTTTGGGGTAGTTATAGAAGTAGTTGAATTTTAGAGAGTTGTGATCTACCTACATTCTAAAACCTAGTGTAGTCTTAAGGGGGGATTTCCCCTCTAGCAAAATTGGCGACCATACTGGGGAAGCCTCTAGGGTTTTAGGGAATTTTTTGGGTGTTTGATTGGTTTTTGTACCTTTCGAGTTTCTATTGAGTCTGTTGAGTATTTTAAGGGATTTTGGTCACCTGTTGGTGCCATACCAGTTCTCCCTGTCATGTCAATCTGTCTATTTTATTTCATTTTTTGAGGAATTACAGAGGTGTACACACCCTACAGTGGGTCAACCTGCGTACATACGCGCCCTGTCTAGTAAAAATCCTACGTACATACGCAGGCTGCTGAAACAACAATAGTGTACTTGGTTCAAGAAATTGTTTTTGAAAAAGAGGCATCCAACCTCTTTCTTGATTGAGGCTTTACTTCTCAGGGTTTCTTGACAGAGTTCAGTATCTTTGTTTTTACATTCATAGCTTGGGTTAGATGACAGTTTGCTTATCTTTTTGAATATTTCTTGTGTTTACTTTTGAAAGGGTTTTAGGTGAGTCTTTGAGTTTGTTGATCAGCTTGTTTGGTGTCTTTAGTGACTCCCTGTGATCCGCAGTGGGCCAAAGGTCATTTTCAGTCTTGTCTTGTATTTCTTTTCCCCCTTTCATTTTCTTTAAATAGAAGAGAAAAAAAAGATTTATTTCAAGTTTTTCCTGTTTGAAGCATTTTCAAAAAAGAAAAAGATTTTTCATTGTTAGTTTGGTAAAGTAGTTGGAGTTAGTTGTGTTACTTGAAAGGAAAAAGAGTTCATTTTTTAAGTTCTTTACTAATTTCTTAGAAATTAAGTAGCTCGTAGTTGAGTGAAATTTCGTTTTAGGTATTATTTTTAAAGATCTTGAAAAGAGTTAGTTATGAAAAAGTTGGTTACAAAGAGCTAGTTGTAAATCATTATTTTTTCACTAGAAGTAATTTTTCTTTCAGAGTTTCGTTTATTTCTCCTCTTTTCGTTTATCATAAACATCACTAGTTTCACTGCCATATGCTTTGATTTAAAACAAGCCATTAAAACAAACTCTAAATTTAAAATTAACTAGACTTTTATGTTGTAGGGTCAATCAACTATTTTAGGGTTAAAGCATTGAATTAGGTTGGAGAGGAAACTCTTCAAGGATTTTAAACAAACATTGGAGTCAGTTCTAGGGAGTGTGAAAGTTGAGTGATGTGAAAGTTATCTAGGACCCCCCTCTAACACAAGGGCTAAACATGAGGTCATGTGACAAAAGGCAGTGGAGATAACCCCTCCAAATTTGGACTAAACATAGTGGGGAATGAATATTAACGATATGTCGTGGGAATACTATCGCTCACATTTTCCTATGGAGCTTCATGGACCTAGAATCCATTCAATATACTCAGTTTTCTTCTAGACCGCTTTCTTTCGATACCCTAGGTATGTTTTAGACTTGTTATCCTTCTCATTGCGGTCCACCCGACTGTCGACTGTACCCGCTTGGTGACTGTTCACGAGATGGAAACTTAGTTTCCTTTATTCTATGGACTTACACATGTGACTGTGGGGGTATACCATGGTACCTAGGGAAGACGTCAAATCGCACTTTGCAGAGTATACCCAAAGGGTGCTTCTATGTTAGAGTTTCACTTGCACCAGTAAGTTTCTCTAGTGTTGGCTAGCATAACTGTTCTTCCAAATAGATAGTGGTTTTCTTGGTTTAACTTATAGGAAATTTTTTAGTCTGTATTTTGTTTTAAACGCTAGTTAAAGCCTTACTGTGTCATTAATATTTTCACAAAGTGGAATATAAAGAGCTTTGACGGTTGCAAAGACTTCAGGGCCTATCGCTGGTTACATTGGAGCCACTACCACCACCGTTACGGTGAAGACTTGACCAACAAGGGTCATTCAAGGCGATCGAGCCGTAGGAAACTGTGTCCGAGCCTGCTCTGAGAGGACATTACTAGAATACGGTGGAACCTATTGTTTCTGACCTTGGAGAGGAATCTCTCGGGACAACCAAACCTCCGATCATAGACTTGTCAGTGCCAATCTTGGTACAAGTTGTCCCTCTGAGGGTAACACTTTACGAGCGTCGGATAGTCTTACAAGCAGCTATAGAAGCAAATTTTGCTACTTCGTCCGGGAGTCCTCATACTCTCGTTTCGGCTACTACTACAAGGGGTATGTTTCCTCCTAACCACCTTCTCTAGTCTGTACAACAGTGGTATCGAACCCCTCTACTTCGAGCAGTGGTCTGATTCCATCATCAGAGGTGACCATTGCTCCATTCACACAGAGTGCGACGGGCCCTCCATTTTCATATGGGATGCCCGACTTTGATTCAAACTTCGTCCTTACCTACTCAACCCTATAGACCATGGGTATGGGGGCAAGGAGCTCAAACACTCTCGTGCAAGGGTCGGATGGGGGCACTTCAGTCACCTTCAATGCTATCCCTTACGGTGGGGGTCATATACCTCCTTCGTCCCCCACGCTTGACGATTCTTTCAAACAACTCGTCGGGCCGAGTGCTAACTACAGTGTGTTTGCGACAGGAAGTTGAGGACCTTCTTCTTACAATATGTTAGTGGGATCCATATCATTCTATTTGTTCAGCATGTTTGGTATTAACTCATTTTCGTCGGTTTCCATCTCGATCAGGGTAAACCTTGGTTTTGGACAACAAAAACCTGTGCAAGGTGCTATTCCTACACAGGGGGAAAGTAAAGGAGTTTTCTCCTTACAAGGACTTTGGAATACTTGGAAGGGATCAGTTCCCTCACAAGGGATGTCGGTCAGGGGAAACCCTTTCCATGGTCAATGGAACCCCAGGCAGGGCTCAATACCTATGCCCATTGGGTCGGCTAGGGGAAACTTCCATAATCTTTGGAACACAACGCAGGGAGAAATCCCCACCCAACCCTCATCATCCAATTATGGGAATAAGCCGATGATATCCCAGAAAATGTATTTTTCATACGCTAGTCAAGGCCATGGTGTCTACCAAAACCATGGCCAACAACCCAAATTTTCCTGGCAACATGGTGCTAGTCAAACTCTAGGCCCCCTTTTTCCTGTACATAGTACCCAACCCAAACTACCATTTCTGGAAACATTACATCTGCAAGACTTGTCAAGGTTTCTTAATGACCTGATTTGTCATGATCTGCATTGGCCCCCCATGCCGAATAAGTTGCCCTCAGATATTCCAAAATTCGAAGGCAAGCCTGGCAAGGATTCAGGTGATCACGTGACAAATTTCCATCTATGGTAATCCTCAAACTCATTGAGAGATGACTATGTACAGTTGCTTCTATTTCAACACACTCTTATTGAGGGTTCCATGAAATGGTACATCGAGCTCGATCGCTCAAGATATTCTTACTTTAGTGATTTGGCGATGGTCTTCCTAAACCATTTCCAACTACCCTTGAGATACGATGTCGGCACTGAATTGTTGGCCAACTTTGAGGAGACTAAGTCTGATCATATCTCGGATCACATCTGAGAATGGAAGCGTCAGAAGAGTTTGATTAAGGTACAGGTCCCACTGCCTTTTTTGCTGGAGTGGTTCCTGAAGTCTTTGTTGCCAGTTTTATCCAAGGATGTTGCAAATTTGGGAGTGTTTTTAGAGGAGGAGGTGATAATGAGAGCAAAACAACTCAAACTGATTTACTCTCAGTATGGATTACTCTATGATATTTTTCCAGATGCCCCACGGTCCATCCTCACCAAGGCCAGACAAAATTTTGGACCACATGTCAATGGTATAGTTTGTTCAACTCAAGTAAATTCCACTGATCTGTTGTCGAATCAATTGCAACGATTATCAATATAGAATACAGCGTCCAACTAGACCACCTGTTCGTATGTTCCCCCTACCTAAACATCGAATTTACATAGTGTGCAGCTGACGAACCTGAAGGCCAACTAGCGGCCTGAAGGAAAGAAAAAACAATGAAACAAGAAGGGTAAGGGGGATAAGAAGCCTAATAATAATGTTGGTGGGGGGAAAACATAGAAGAAAAAGTTGAAGTATCTATGTAACCTTTGCACGGAGGACCATCCAACTCACCTATGCCCTTGACTTGCGAAGGCCCAGAAGTTATTAGCATAGTAGCATCCTAATGTGCTAACGAACCCATTTCCACATGGGAAAAATATAACTCAAGCCTCTTCGAGCGTGGATGGGGACAGTCAAGGACCCCCTACATCTACTGGTAATACCTCGGCCGTGAACATTTACATGATGAAAGGTGACACTTTTATATCGACCAAGGCACATGATTACGGAATGTCAAAATCTGTCGAAAAAGGTAAAGAAGCCACAAACCCAACTGTTCATGTCTAGATTGAGAAGACGATGGGATAAAAAAATGACACGCATCCCTAAAGGGGCATTCAATAAAGATTATCATAATCCAAACACAAGGGCTTCCTAGAACTACTCTGTGGTGGAGGATTTGTCACAAACCCCTTGCGCAATGTATTCTTTGGAGGTCCTCTAGAGTTGCCCTTCGCATAGAAAGGATTTGTTATCCACCTTGGGATCTGTAGAGACATGTAATCTGAGAATGATCATTCTCAATATGATCGACTTGAAACCTCGTCTCCCTTACCAAGCTATGTTTCAGATAGTAGTGGCTTACACCACGAAATATTTTACTCGAAATATCTTCTGTACGGTGGTTGATGAGGGTTCATCAACTTGTGTAATGTCGTTGGGGTGTTGGAAGGCCATTGGCCAACCCATTTTGTCTCCATCGCCTACTCTTCTTACTGCTTTCGACAGTCAGTCATTCAGACCACATGGAATCATTCCTTCTTTCCCCGTGCAGTTAGGAGGGAAGACTGTGTGCGTCAAATTTGAAGTGGTCAATGCGCCTCTCGACTACAACATTTTGTTAGGAAGGAGTTGGACCTATGAAATGCATGCAGTGGTTGCCACATTTTTTCGGGTCTTGTTTTTTCCACAGGAGGTGTTGGATTACTAAGAGGGGGGGTGAATTAGTAATAACGTAATTATAATCCTTTTTCTTCAAATTTTATATCAATGTAAAATTATTATCCAATAATGAGCAGTAATAAATAAACAATCACACACATGCACAGTACACCAGTGTTTTATGTGGAAACCCAAATCGGGAGAAAACCACGGAATGCTTTTTCTTATATGTCTTGAAGAATTACATTCATTGGAAGCACCNGGGGGGGTGAATTAGTAATAACGTAATTATAATCCTTTTTCTTCAAATTTTATATCAATGTAAAATTATTATCCAATAATGAGCAGTAATAAATAAACAATCACACACATGCACAGTACACTAGTGTTTTATGTGGAAACCCAAATCGGGAGAAAACCACGGAATGCTTTTTCTTATATGTCTTGAAGAATTACATTCATTGGAAGCACCAACTTCCTTTGTTTTCATCTGCAACTGGAAGGAGGCTCCAACCTCCTAGTTTCTTAGGCTACAACCTGAGGGAAGCTCCAAATCCCCAAATCTCTGTCTACAACTAGAAGGAGGCTACAACCCCCAATGGTCTCTGGATACAACCGGAAGGTGGCTACAACCACATGTCCTTGCCACGTCCTACTACCCTGAAGTAGAAGTAGAATGATGGAACCACTGTCACACTATCACTGTGAGATATATTGCTATAAACCTGTACCAATAAGTCTGAACCATGCATCAACCTGTACCTCAAACTGTAATCAACCTGTACCATAAACAAGTTCATCTACCATGCACCAACCTGTCATCAACCTATACCATAAACAAGTGCATCAACCATGCACCAACCTGTAATCAACATATACCATAACCAAGTGCATCCAACCATGTACCAAGTATGTTCCAATCATGTGTCAACTACTCATAAACTATGAATCATCAATATTTACCAACATCATCAAGTATACACTTCATGTATGTGTTAACTCATCAACTACTTGCCTCAACCATGTACTCAACATGTGCCACAACCAAAATCCCTCATCAATTTTATCATCCAAATATGCTTTGTAGCTGTAATAGACCTGGTGTATATGATCACATTCCTGCAAACCTTCCTTAACTTTAAAAACAAGATACTAGCATTTTCATCAAACTTTTATTTAGTCTCACATGCCTAGTTTTGGATTAGTCAACAACCCTAACTTGAAGTAATCATAACTTTGAACCTGTAATGTATAAATCTCTTAAATTGATACACAATTTTCTTCATTGTGTTTTATGCAATTCCTCCAAGTGGAACTACTTGGAACCTCTCAGAAAAGGATTTATAGCAAAAATGACAAACCTTGTTGAATTCTGGCTTATTCTAGAGAGCGACCTTGTAGAGCATGCCCCGCACAAAATATTTGATGAAATGATCTAAAATGGTAATACCGCATACTAAAGACTATACCCTAACCAACACATTTTGTCTCACAGAATTTGGATCTGTTATGAAGAAGTTATGACGTTTTTACCCGAAACACCTGATTTTGACTAGTTTTAGGACGGGCCACAAACCCTATTTTCCACAGAGTGTAACTCCCAAAATACAACGCCCCACAAGCTGAATTTTTAACCACGGATACTTGGATATGTTTTCACACTTTCATAGAAATTTCAGGATCTGAATCATTATAGAAAAAACGTTATAGCGAAAATGGTGAGATGACTTGAAAGTAACATACCTTAGAAAGCACCATCAAAAGAATTTATCCTTCCTTGCATTTCGGCCTTCTTTTCTTCACTTTCCTCAGAATTTCAGCTTAGATATCATTTTTAAACCTTAGAAACGTATATATATTAAATATTCTCAAGTGTGATTCAAATGAGAGAGCCTTGCCTCTTATTTATACTCTCCAAGTAGCTTCCTTAAAAACATCTTCTAGGTCACTTGGCCCCACTTCCCTTATTTTATGGTTGGGTCCACTTCTAATTTCTCTATTAAAATTATTATTGAAACAATTTATTTTGTATTCACTTTGAATTATAATACACTCATCACTTCACTTTATTATTTACCTTTTAAAATCTCTTAAACCACTTTGATTACTTTGACCTTTTGGGGCTTCTAGATGACGTATGAGGGTCCTCCAACTTCGTAAGGCCATAACTCTCAAACCGTGAGGAGTTATGTGACGTTCTACATACCACTAAAAATGGAATGACTTGTACTATCCATATAGAATATTATTATCTGAAAATATATCATAACTCATACCATTACCCATCAAACAAACTTGGGTCCATTACCCAAACCTGGGGTCTCCAACTTCTCATGGCCATAACTCTCTAACTGTGAGGAATTATGTGACATTCCACATACCACCGAAGATGAAATGACAAGAACTATCCAACTAGCATATTTTCCCTGACAAATTCACTTTCCTCCATCTCATTATTCCACAATTAAGCATGGGTTCTCTTACTCCATAAAGCGTCTTCCCATGAGGGCTTTCACCATAAGGGGACCACTTTGGAGTTCATCCATATTTACTTCTTATCAACCATGAAAAAAAAATAATGAGTCATATTTACATCAAACACTATTGGTTCCATTACCCAAACCTTTGTGCTATGGGTCTTTCTTCAAGGGTTGATATCAATGACAACCAACCTTAATCAACAATCTCCCCCTTTGGCATTGATGGCAACACTCTGATGCAACACTAAAATCATATCACTCGTGCTCTCCCTGAAACCATGCCTCTTTCCTCTACATCTGATAAATCTCTCCCCCTTTGTCATCAATGGCAAAGGTATCTTTCCATATAGGGTTGCTCCCCCTGACAGATTGTCCTCTTATGGTGCTTCCTCATGTACATCTAAGACATATAAGATAAGCATTCAAAAAGAATTCATTTTTGGAGTAGAAATAACTCCAAGTGTTTGGCGAACATATTCAAAGTCTTCCCATGGAAGTGGTTTTGTAAATATGTCTACCACTTGTTCTTTTGTGCCCACATACTCAACTCTGATGTTCTTTTCTGCATCCTGTTCCCGTAGAAATTGATACTTGATTGGAATGTGCTTAGTCTTGGAGTGCATCATCGGGTTTTTTGAGATACTGATGGCACTTGTATTATCACAATATATTGGAATGGGCTCATCATACTCAACCTGTATATCTATCAAATTTTGTTTCATCCAAAGAACCTGTGTACAACATGTTGTTGTTGCAATATACTCTACCTCAGCTATAGATAGAGATACCGATGATTGTTTCTTGCTTAACCATGATACCAAACACTCACCTAAGTAGAACGTTGCTCCACTGGTGCTTCGTTGGTCATCAATACAACCTGCCCAATCTGCATCTGTGTAGGCCATAAGTGATAGATCTTTTCCTTTTGGATACCATAATCCAAACTCTTATGTTCCTTTGAGATATCTGAAGATCCTCTTTACTGCTAATACATGTGATTCCTTTGGTGTTACCTTAAATCATGCCACCTATCCAACTGCCTACATTACATATGGTCTGGATGATGTCACATATAGTAGGCTGCCAATC
>JASDQU010735389.1:66665-80855 GCA_032191745.1 Picea mariana
AGGCGTCGTGGGTGCATGAGGTCTAGGTGCCCTCCTTCCCAGGGCTCTCACCCTCAACCCTAATTTATTATCACCCTTATCTCCTCGAACCCTACCCTCACTCAACCCTTTTCATTCTCGTTTTTTTTGAAACACTCAACAGAGGTGAAGGATGAGGTTGGCCATGGCCATCCCTCTGCTCGATCGACCCTAGTATCCATGAGTTCTAGGAATGGAGGGTGTTTCATGCACAGTGGCATATTCCCTCTGCTCCTTCATCATGGTTCAATTGTTCGACAACTAGACTTTGATGTTTGATAGCTTTGGCACCGAGGGTGTGATGAGTTGTGTGGTTGGGCCTATGTGTTTTATGCTTGGTGCGCTGGCTATGTTTGTTTGTTTGATCTTGTGTTGTTGTTGATGCAGGTGTTTTAAATGCTTGAGCGTTGTCTCTACTTATGGGCCACACATTGGCGTGTTGAGTAATGAATGGGTTGGCACTTGGACTCTGTTGAGCTTTGTTGTGAGTGTTACTTCGTCTCTGGATTTTTCAAAAACGGTGGCACTTTGGGCATAGAACATATGCCCATTATGAGCAATATCCTTAAAATGATTCTTCTGAGCCAATAGGTCAACATTGGGGTTGAATCCCCCCCTTTTTGTTTTGTTTCTTATAGATCTGCGGTTGATTGTCACGTTTTTGAATGAAGTTCCATGTGGGTGTTGAGATATCAGTGTTTTGATCATACCCACTATGGGTTTTTCCTGCAATTATTTTCACTTTCCTTTGCAGAATCCATATTTGCAATATGTTTATGTGTCTTGCAATCTGACATGTGCATATTTTCTAACTCTAAATCCACTTTTTTCCTTTTACAATTAGTAACCTATTCTGATGAATCAGACTTTACAATAGAAACATCAATAGTCCCTATTTGTTCAATTCTTTGCCTCTTACTAGATCGTAATTCCCTGTCTGCTAGCATATTTTCCAATTGTTGGAATATATTAGCTTCTGATCGTGCAAATCAGAAGGCTATTTTTGACCAACATGAATATTGTGTATTTTCTACAAACATGTTCAGGGATACATAACAAGTTGTCACCACAAGGATGCCTTTAAAAGGATAAACCTTATGGTATATCTTTGATTTACCTATAACTGTTTAATTTGTGAAGGCAGAACTCCTTGAAAATTTATCTACCATGGAAATACTTAAAACTAATTAGATACCAGAATCAAATAGTGCAGCTAACCCACCTGGAGTGAAACAACTAAATTTTTGAGAGATTTATTGAATATAACATGAATATCTAAACCCTATTCCCATGGTACCTAAATCCATCATGGTGATTCCGCTTCTTCTTCCATTGCATTTGTTATATTTATTCGCCCCCTGGTTGTTTGTTGAGTTTCCATTGCTCAAGGAAAGTTCGACCTTCCATTTGGATTATTTCATCTTTGGCACAAACTTCATCTGTGCCTCTGCCCTTAACCTTATAGTTTTCCTTTTGTTTGTAAAGAATTCATCTTTGGCGATGAATGTAGATAGTGTTGTCAAGGATTGGCTTCTCACTGCATTCTCATGGTCAATTATCAAGGACACAATGACACCAGTCAATTTTCTAGGCTATGGGCTTGACTTTTTGGGTGTTTTATACTATAATCATTCCAAATTACAGGCTTTGAAAATGAAGGAGGCTCAAAAGAAGAGTGCCTCAGCAAATGAAGAGGCTGGTTTGTCAATCAAGTAGTGACCAGAGTGGGGCGAAGAGAATATTAACAAGAAAGAGTGATGCTCATGAGTAAAAGTTTGGTAGGAGTTAAATAGTTTTTACTCTCTTTTTACTCTCATGAGACGCATGTAATGGAAAGGGCTTGGCATTTTCTCTTGGCTTGGGTAACTTGTGTGTTGGTATGTGCTTGACATATGGACTCAAAATGTGGCATAGTAGCTTGATATGTGATATGGCTTAGGTTTAGACGAGGTCAACTTGTGTGCACACACCAATCTCTCTCTCTTTTTTTAAACAATGTCCTATGGCTCGAGAAAGCACATGAACGGGGATTTATTCTATTAAGCCACCCGTAGTGAAATTGGGTTAAAATTTTATTGTATTAATTTTTGAGTGCTAGTCATTGCCATGGATGTTCAGAATTAGGTCTAGATTTGAGATTTTTAGTCAACAGAGCTGAACCAGAGGAAGATTTAGAATGACTCATGTATTTCTATTATAATTAAACTGATGTTTTCATTCAAATATAAGAATGTTTTCTTTCAGAATGTCGTACTTTTTTTTTCTTGCAATTTAGTTTGCACTTCAGCAATGCTTGCCTTCAGCTTAATTCTGTTTGTGTCTATAGTTAGAAGCATTGCAGAATATAACATTTCAAATAGAACATGAAAAGAGAAACAAATGGTATAGGCTACCCTATGGAAAAGACTCATAGACAGTGTTTTCTTATAACCTTTGTTCATTAAAATATGCAATTGTTGTTTATGTAAATTTTCAAAAGAATAGTTGATTAATAACTTCCGTTGCTACAGAAGAACTGAATTTATTTGATGCAAAACACCCCTTAAAGGTTCCAATCATTAAGAGTCATCTCGGGCATCTAGCAGCTTATAACAAAATGGTTTGGGAGTCAAAGCTGGATGTGAATAGCTAAAAGAAGTTGTTTAAATTTCTGGGTGGGTAGGTAGGCCCTTGGCTCTAGATTTTAAACCAGGGGTTTGATACCATGTGTAAGGTCTCTTCCCATTGAGGCTTATAAAACAAAAGTTAAAAATAGAGAATAGATAAATGTTATCCTATATAATTTAATCATCAACATATAACCATTTATTATTCAATGGAAATTAAATTTATTAACAACATGAAAATAAATCACATAACAACCACATAACATAGTATATTCAGCAGTTTAATGATAACCACCTAACACAACGTAATTATGAAAATACATACCTTTGTTTGATGCTATTTCTCCAATCTCCATCTGCCCAAAATCTGCCCAAAACCAAATCCTTCGTCCCTTCGATCTAGGAGCAGAGCCTATCCAACTCCCTAGCTCCAGGATTCCTAGCCCTCGAGCCCAAAACTCCCAACAATCGATGCACCCCTATAACAGTCCACCCAAACTCCAAACCAGAAAAATACCAACCAGAAAATACAGTCCCTAATCTCCAATAATGTTTCCTTCCCCCAAATTTCCAAAAGTCCTTCTCCCGAATGCCTCTACCCCCTGATATCCTCCTTCCCATTCACTGTCTCCTACCTTCATTTAATGCCACCCACCTTATGCCTCCATTTAATACCTTATCGCTCCATTCAATACCTTATCCCCTCATACATTAAGTTTTCTAATAAATAAATTAAAAATTATTAAGTCTTTAATTCATTACCCAAACATTAAATGAGTTAATTAATTAATTAATCAACATATATTAAACAATAACTAATTAATTAATTAATTAATTAATATTATTAATAAATAATCATTATTTAACTAATACACATTAGGACAGTTAATTATTTAATTAATTATACTTGATAAACCTTACACAACTATTTAACTAGGGTTGTTACACATTACACATGAACATGATTCCTTGGTGTGATTAAATATACAAAATTAAATACTCAATCCATCTAACAATGACATAAATTGAGGTGCAATCATCTACTTAATCAAATTTTTAGGCGCAAAAAACATTTTCTTAATTTCCAGGCGTGTGAGCATTCAACCTCTACAAACATGTTAATTAGACTTAAAAAACATTTATGATTATTTAATCATTATTAAATAAGGTAGCAAGGGAATCCATAAGCTAATAAATAATTGGAGAAATTAGAGATTGAGATCCTTATGGATAATTAGACCCTTATGGTGTTTAACTAAGTTTACAATTAAGGCAAGGAAGAATATGTTCCTTAATTTACTAAATAAAAGACACCTCAATAATATGAATATGAATTCATGATTATTGTGCCTATGTGAATAAATGAATTC
The DNA here is from genome assembly GCA_032191745.1 of Picea mariana. Taxonomy (NCBI): domain Eukaryota; kingdom Viridiplantae; phylum Streptophyta; class Pinopsida; order Pinales; family Pinaceae; genus Picea; species Picea mariana. The sequence goes on from JASDQU010735389.1 coordinate 70,660, forward strand.
ACAACACAATAAATGGATTTCCAGTTTTGTTGTAAATGAATAAATATACATAATTTTCATTCAAAAAGTTCTTTTATACAATCTCCCTAAAAAAAACAAATAAAGCTACAAGGGTTTCAATGCAAAGTTAGTTTTCTATTAACAATTCATTAAATCTAAATATTAAATTTTTATTGGTTTTCCCTATTTAAAAGTAAAAGGAGGTCCACTAAAATTTTAATCTACGACAAATTCTAACTGCAACCACTTGTCCTTAGTGACTAATCTATGCCATCAACATTAACAAAAAGAGAGTTGAAACAATTTTATTCAACCATCATTTTGATGGTCAAATAGAGGTTAACGAATAAGATATTTATACTTTGGCCTTCCAGCCTATCATGAAAAGTTGCCATGAATATTTCAAATTAGAATAAAGTGCATGTGCTAACAGGAATAAGAATTGCTTTCTGGAAAGGAAATTACACTGTCAGGAACATCGATGACACTAGTGGATAAGAATAATGTCTTAGGGACAACTTCTGTAACCCACGGCACGGATCCAGCCACCCAAAACAAAATTTGGTAGAGGTATTCTAAGGAACACATTCCAGCTCATTGAAGCGCATAGATGATCATTGAGGTAGGAAGTGTTGGATTCTCCATGAGTTTGTTGGGTTCCTGCACATGGAAGCATCTAAAAGGAACAACAGGATCTGTGAAGGATGGCCCTGTCAATACTCCTTTGGAGAAGTAGAGAAGTCACCCAAAAATGCGTGCCAAGCCACCTTACCCATTTAAAAATAAATCAACAAACATCTACAGCTACTTGACAGAGTCATTTACCATTAAACTCTGCTCAAATATTGAACACATATTATTCCATCACTTCTTCCACTCCATTATATATAGGAACAACATTTACTGCACCTCAATCTATCCTCACTAGATGGTGAGCTATAATGCAAGAACCCAATTTTCTGTCGTTGAAGAGATCCCATTGATGGACTTCTCATAAATAGGTTGGACCAGGTTCTGATGGGTGAAAATCATTGGGATTGTGGGGTACAAGAGCCAAATATTTCTATTGAGTGTCATGATAGGATGACATGCACTTCTTCTATGGAGTTTGTTCATTGTAGTCACTTGTGGAACGAAAATATGGGTGCTCGGCAAAGGAATCTTTTGACAAGTACACCTCTTGAAAGGGTGAACAAATATAGGATAGAATTTCGGTCATGTGAGGTCGCGGTTTCTTATGACAAAGGGGAGAGACTGAACATCATTGCAAGGAATGGATCGATGAGAATGATACTTCTAGAACTGAATTTGGACACGAAAGAGTGAAAATGTTGTCAAATGGTGATGAAAAAAACACAACTTCGTCAACCTTAATATCCAGAAGCACGCCTAAAAAGAGAAATAAAGTTGTCCACGATTTTCACATGGAATTAAAATTTTGTACATCCATATAGTAGCGTACACAGTAGTTAAGTGGGCTAGATTGTACACAACAAGGAATTTGTTGCGAAATCACAAGCAAATCTGGCTGAGTAATGCCACCAAAATATCAGAGCAATAAGAATTATTTTTCTCCATACAGAGTAAGGAATTCGTTGGGAAATTAAAACTAATTTTTTGAGAGTAAAAATAACATTAATCACGTTTACACATTCAAATTTTTATTCAAATTAACAAGAAATTATGGGCGAGTTAAAAATGAATTTGTAGAGAGTAAAAACACAATAATTGCAACGGCTAAGAGAATAAACGATCAGGAGAGAATTCCTTGTTGGGAAGAGAGATAATCCTACAATTATTATCCATGCATAGGAAATCAAGACATTTGAATCTAAATCTTTAACACCGAAGTGAAAGACAATCGATTCAACTCCTGGCTGACTGATCAAGCACATACTAATAACTTTAAGGATTAAAAACATAAGTTAAAAACACAATTTCTCCTTGTATTAAAAACAATAATAAATAAAAAATGAAAAGAATTCATTTACAATCAATGTTTGGGTTCGTCATTGGAAATCAAATCAAAAGTACAATGAGCATAAGGCCGGGATAACTTTGAATTCTCTAATCATAAAACATTGGGCTCATCAAGACAATTCGTTGAAAGAAAAAGAAATATATGGATAGTATTATGTTGAATAAAACATAGACCTTAACACAATATAAGTACCTTAACTGAATGCGCATGAACATAATTTAACTACCCTTCAACCAAATTCACAAGCGTAAATAGCCAGGATAAAAAATTAATGAAATTATTAACATAGTGCGCATGTGTGCTTCGTTGTTAGAGAGATTCATATACAGAGAATTTAACTACCATTCAATGCAAATATACACATGTGTACCATAGCCAAATGAAAATGCTCCGAAGTCGTTATCTCACACGTGCTCCATCTGGCTCCTGCTTTCCAACCGATGTGACCTCACCGATATCGCCCAGCCAATGCTAGTGGTACTCTTATTCCCCTAAAACTCCTGAGACACAAATGGTCCATACACACAATACCAGAGAATGATAACAGTGAGATCGCCTCGTAAGGTCGAGCTACCCCTCATTACCCAATATGGGTATCCCAACTCCCACAAGAGAAGGTTCATTTAAGATGAAATTTAAGCAAAGCAGTGTAATGTTGTGCAAGCCAACTGTCTTTTTCTCTCCTTTGCCATCCTTTTTATAGAGTTTTCAAGTGATTAGTTTCCCAAAACCTCATTAGATTCCTTTTTCATTTATTTAATTAGGAAAAACCTCCCTCATACAAATGTCACCTGATCCCCTAGTTGCATTAGAAAATCAATTTATTAATTAATTAAATTTGGTTGTTTTTCTCACCCACCTAAAAGCGTTCCTAAAAATGCTCCTTGGTGTCCCAATATTCCCTTACAATTCTGAAATGACTTATGCCTTACTTAATTCCTAGTTGATTTCATAAATAGAAAGTCCCAAAGGCTAGATTCCTTACTAAGTTGGACATTCCCCTTTTTCTTTAAGTTTCCCCTTTTCTTTAAGTTTCCTTTTGTTTCAAGTTTCCCCCTTTTTGCTTTTTAACTAAAAATTAATCTAACAAGTGTAGATAAAAAAAAACATTTACCCTTTTAATGAATATAATCCTCCATTATAATTTTTACTTTAATAATTAAAGTTTGAATTTCCTACCCCCACTTCTTGTTACATGTTTATTTAGTTTTTCTTTATCCACAAGTTCTACTTAGACCTAGGTTTTAATTCCACTAGGATAAGTGACAATTTTTAAAGGAAGTTTTAGTTATTAAACTTTACCCAAACATCATCTATTTTAAGGTCGACCAGTTTCTAAGGAGGCATACTTTTCTAGGCACTGGGTTTATTAAGTTACCATAGTTAAAAATCGTGACATGCCCTTCAGGATGCACTATGTGCTCCAAGGGTGCCACTCACCTCTTTTTGTTTTCTTTGCGTGACGTGCCCTTCCAGATGAACTATGTACTCCAAGGGTGCCACTCGCCTCTTGATTGAATTTGGTAGACATCAAACCCCTGGAGTCAATACACTATTAGGTCATCTTGTGGTAGACTAAGGGCCTCTTAAAAATAAGGAACCTACCTTATTGCATGCCCCTTAGAGTCATCATGAGATATTGTCACATTCTTCCCTCACGACAATGCGGGTATCTTGAACTAGGTAATATTTAACCTAATGTTCGAGCCATAGAGGGAGTGATAGTAGGCTATGGCAGGGTTGTTGCCACACCTCTCCCGCAATGTCTTTGGTTCTCATGCGTGATCCCTCTACTCCAAATGTGAGTCTAGTCGGCAGTCTATCGTCATCCTACATCCATCAATGAATCATGTTAGCAGTAATAATGAACATCATAACATCTAATCGTATGTACATATGTCACATCAACAACATTCAAACCCTAACAGTCAACTTCCTAAATCGATCCAGAGTCCAAGGGGTTTCACCGATGCCTCGACATCCTCAACGTCTATAGTCCTACACACTTGAGAGAACCGATTCAATATAACCTATCTATGTAAATACAAAAAAAAAAACATATCATCAAATCCACAATATCTCATAATCATAATCACAACAACCAATCGTAAAAAGAACTGGATCACTTTCATGCAAGTGTCCTCAAAGGATAAGTCCGTTTAGTGTGCTCAAGAACAGGATGTTACATACACCCCCTCTTGTTTTAAACTTTGTCTTGAAGTGTCACATTATATAAGTGTCAAAATAAAGTGTATCATAGTATCATAAGTCTATCAATCAAACAAAATTGGAATTTGTGGATGCATATCATATGCGTCCTCCGAGGTCGCTGAGTGTGGACTATAGTTGTCCCACTAGACCTTGACCTAATATATTGTTAGACATTGTAGCTATTGAATACGATGGTCCAGGATGTAGATTAGCTCTGTTGTGAGCATACCCTTATCTGACACCTACAAGGAACTCATGCCAATAACATGTGTAGGATCACTAACATAATGTCTCAAAATAGATACACAAAAAACATCGTGCGTACACCGCAAAGAATCAAGAAAGACTATTCGATAAGCCACAGGCCCCTTCTTTTCTACAATATCGAAGGGTCCCATGAACCTAGGAGAGATTTTAGCACCCTTTCACAACTTGATTGAACTCTTCTATGGTTTCACCCACAAGAAGACTAGATCACCAACTTCATAACTACAATCGACATGATGTGCATCGACATATATCTTTTGTCGATCTTGCGCTTCATTGATCCTTTGTCTTATTGTTTTCATTTTATATTCCATTTCTTGGATTGCTTCTAGTCCCACAAGGACCCTATCCTCAAGTCGATCCCAACTCAAAGGCGTCTGACATGGTCACCCGTAAAGAAACTCAAAAGGCACCATCTTAACGGTGCTTTCTAATTGTTATATGCAAAATCTACCAGTGGAAAGAACTCTTCCCAACTCTTTTGTTGGTCCATAATGTACATATGCAACATATCCTCAAATATTTTATTTGTTCTTTTGATCTTCTCATCCATCTCCAGGTGATACATGGCACTAAAGTTAGGTTGGGTTCCCAAGGCCTCTTGTAAACTAGTCCAAAATCATCCTGTAAACACCGATCCTATATCAGATATAATCCTCTTAGGCATTCCATGCATCCTCACAATATCACTGATGAAAACTCTAGCTATGTCAGGTGCCCGATATGTCATATACATAGGAATAAAATGAGCACTCTTCGTCAGAGAGTCAATTATCATAAAAAATGAGTCTTGTCTCCTTGTTGTCAGTGGTAATCCAACAATGAAATCCATCGAAATGACCTCCCATTTCATTTTTGGAATAGCAAGTGGTTGTAGTTATCCTTCTGGATGTTTATGTTAAACCTTCACTTGCTGGCATTCTAGACATATTTCCATGTAGTTGACTATGTCTTCTTTCATTCCTTTTCAGAAGAATAAGGATTTAAGGTCTAATCTCATCTTTATGACTCTAGGATGAGCAATGTGCGCTGCTCTATGAGCCTCATTTAGGATCAAAATCTTGAACTCCTTGTTGGGCGGTACGTAAATTCAAATTTTAAATCTCAATAATCCATTGTTCTCCACAATACATCCCTTGAATTTTGGTACTATCATTGTGTTTTGTCCAGTAAAATACTTGACCTCTTTGTACCATTCTACAAGATACCAGATATATAAAATATGCAAAATAGAAATAAAATGATAGAAATGGCAGAATAACAGTAAAATATCCAGCATAATCTTCACAATACACAGAAATGATATACAAAATAGCAATAGAAAAAGCACGTTGATTCAGAAAGCAATGTGCACAGGCCTCTTCGAGGGGGAAACCTCCAGTCGAGCAGTGCTCTGTTACAATAATCTCCAAGCTAGGGTTCTCATACCCTCGACCCTTATTTATACTAAATATGTCTATTAAGAGAAGCATCTAGAGGAAGATCCTTCTAGAAGCAGAATCTTCTATTAGGTCTTTTTACATCTGCCTTATTCTATTTTATTGAAAGGCCTTATTAATATTGACCTTTATTACATCTGAATACATTGATCTACCTATNTACTAGCACTTCCTTGATGGTTCTCTGATGCAGGCAATGCTCACGCTGGTCCAAAACTGCTTCTAGCTGTAGCCAAATGGATCCTTCTTCAACTAACTCTAGAAGGTTGGTTTGAATTTGGCACTTGGTTCCAATCACCTTCTTCAAGCATGAAACATGAAAAACAAGATGTAGCTTCGACTGACTGGGCAGAGCTAACTAATATGTGACTTGTCCCACATGCTTGAGAACTGTAAGGGCCATAGAATTTGGGTGCTAGCTTCTGACAATGCTCGAACTTGAGGGAAGTTTGCTTATATGGTTGCAGTCTCAGAAACACCTAATCCCCTTCTGCAAATTGACGTTCAGAGCGACCTTGATCTGCTTGTTTCTTCATTCTATTATGTGCCATGACCAAGTTCTCTTTAAGGGTACGAAGGATATCCCATAGGACTGTAAGTGTTTGGTCAACCGCTTGGACCTTCGAGGTACCCGGTAAGTATGAGAGAACTGAAGGTGGCCTCTGTCCATATACTTCTTCAAAAGGAGTCATGTGAGTGGCTATATGGTATGTAGTGTTGTACCACCATTCGACGAGGGGTAACCATTGAGCCCACTGGTGTTGTTTTTTAGAGGCAAAGCAACTCAGATATGTTTCCAAACACTTGTTGACAACTTTCATTTGACCATCCATTTGGGGATGATAAGCTGAGCTGAGATGCAATTGTGTGCCTTGTAGCTTAAACAACTCTTGCCAAAAATGGCTTGTGAAGGTTGGGTCTTGATCAGAAACAATAGAGTGCAGCATGCCATGAAGCTTGAAGACTTGGTCCATGAAAATTTGAGCCACCGTGGATGCAGTAAATGGGTGGGGAAGAGCACAAAAATGAGAATACTTGGAAAGTCGATCCACCACCACCATTATGACTGATTTACTCCCCAATTTAGGTAAGACTGTAATAAAGTCCATAGAGATATCCTTCCAAATAGCAGAGGGAATCAAAAGCAGTTGGAGGGTGCCTAGAAATTTGACTGTTTCTCCCGTGTTGCGTTGACACACCTCACATTCAGGGACAAACTTAAAGATGTCCTATTTCATACCATCCTAGAAAAAAGAATGTTTGACTTGGTCATATGTTTTGGTGAACCATGAGTGTCTTGCTGTGGGTGTAGCATGAAGCTCAGAAAGAACCGTGGATTTGAGCTTGGATTGTTTACTTAAATACAAGTGACCTTTGTATCGAAGTTCATCCTGAAGCCAGGAGTACCCTAGGGGAGTCATAGCCTTGTTCTGCAGTTGTTGGATTAGATGAAAACTTTTGGGATCTTGAAGCCATTCCTGGCACACAACTTGGAGCCAATTGGGTACAATGAAGGAAAGAGAAAAAAGGGATCCTTCATCTTCATATTTCCGGGATAGTGCATCTTCCATGACATTGTCTTTTCCCTTCTTGTAAATGATCTCATATTCATATCCAAAGAGATTAGTCACCCATTTTTGTTGTTCCTGTGAGGAAATGCATTGTTCCAGAAAGTACTTGAGGCTTTGATGGTCTGTCTTAATTTGGAAGCATTTCCCCAAGAGATACAGATGCCACAACTCAATGACGTGCAGAATCGCCAACATTTCTTTTTCATAAATGGGTTTGCCCAGATTCTTTTCAGATAGTTGCTTGCTAGTGAAGGCCAAAGGTCGACCCTCTTGCATAAGGACAACGCTGATTCCTTTCCTTGAGGCGTCACATTTCAACACAAAGGTATTTTTGAAGTCGGGAAGGGCCAGAACCGGAGTGGTGCACATGGCCATCTTCAAGGTTTGAAAAGCTTGAGCAACTGCTAGAGTCCAAGTGAAAGATTTCTTTTTGAGGAGAGCCATGAGAGGTGATACAATCTTTCTGTAGTTCTTAACGAACTTGTGATAATACCCTTGTGAGGCCCAAAAATCCACACAATATTTTGAGAGTCTTTGGGTGCGGCCAGTCTTGCATATCTTCAATCTTTTTTGGGTCCACCCTAACGCCATCCTTTCCCACCAGATGACCCAAGTATTCTACTTCTGAGGCACCAAAAGAACATTTGGACTGTTTCAGGAAAATCTGGTGCTGAGAGAGTAGGTGGATAACTTGATCCACATGAGTAAGATGGTCTTTCCAGGTTTTTCTATAGCATAGGATATCATCAAAGAAAACTAAGACAAAATGATGGAGAAAAGGGCGAAAGACATGGTTCATGAGGCTCTGGAACGTGGAGGGGGCGTTACACAAACCAAAGGGCATGACCAAAAACTCATAGTGGCCCTCATGAGTGCAAAAGATTGTTTTGGGAATGTCATCCTCTTTCATACGTATTTGGCGATAGCCCGAGCAAAGATCAAGTTTGGTAAAGAATTGGGCACCACTCAATTCATTCAGGAGGTCATCAATGACAGGAATGGGAAATTTGTCTTTGATGGTTAGTTTGTTGAGAGCACAGAAGTCAGGACACATTCTCCAAGAACCTTATTTCTTTAGCACCATGATGACCAGAGAGGAGTAAGGTCTCGTACTAGGATGGATGACTCCGGCAATAAGGAGTTCCTGGAGCATTTTTCCAATTTCATTTTTTTGTGCAAAGGGGTGGTGATATGGACGTATATTGGGGGGAAGGCTTCTTGGGACAAGGGGAATGGAATGATCATGGACACTGTAGGAAGGAGGGAGTCCTTGGGGAATGGAAAATACTATTTGATGTTTAGAAAGGAGGGCTTGGAGGTCTTGGGGCACTGGTGGGGTCTCTGTGGCTTGTATGGCGTGGAGTTGTGCAATGACACTAGAATGATCTTTTTTGAGCAGTTTTTCCATGTGATGAGAATTGATGACCTCAGGTGAACCAACAATGATGCCTTGAAATTTATATTGGTGGCCTCCTTGGTCGAATTGCATGGTTAATTTTTGAAAATCCATGAGAATGGGACCCAAATTCCTTAGCCAGTCTGCACTAAACACAATGTCGCAACCACCCATATCAATAGAAAACATATGGGATTTTAGGTGGTAGTCACCTATTTGGAGATGCACATTTTCACATCTCCTACCACATTTCATAGAACCACCATTGTCAATCATGATTTGGAAATTGTTGACAACATGGATGTAGCAATGGGTTTCTTGGGTAATGCGGCAATGAATAAAATTGTGGGTGTTGCCACTGTAAACTAGAATGATTACCTTTCAGTGCTTGATGTAACCGATTAACTTGAGGGTTTGGGGGGTAGAGAAGCCAGTGAGAGCATTGAGGGAAATGATCAGTTCCACTTCGGGAGGGTTAGANATATGGACGTATATTGGGGGGAAGGCTTCCTGGGACAAGGGGAATGGAATGATCATGGACACCGCGGGAAGGAGGGAGTCCTTGGGGAGTGGAAAAGACTATTTGATGCATAGAAAGGAGGGCTTGGAGGTCTTGGGGCATGGGTGGGATCTTGGTGGCTTGTATGGCGTGGAGTTGGGCTATGACACCCGAATGACCTTTTTTGAGCAATTTGTCCATGCGATGAGAACTGATGATTTCAGGAGAACCCACAGTGATGCCTTGAAATTTATGTTTGTGGCCTCCTTGGTCAAATTGCATGGTTAAGTTTTAAAAATCCATGAGAATGGGACCCAAGGTTCTTATCCATTCGGCACCCAACACAATGTCGCAACCACCCATGTTAATAGAAAACATATGGGATTGGAGGTGGTGGTCACCTATTTGGAGACACACATTTTCACAACGCCCGCCACATTTCATAGAACCACCATTGGCAATCATGATTTGGAAATTATTGACAGCATGGATGTAGCAATGGGTTTCTTGGGCAATTCAACGATGAATAAAATTGTGGGTGCTGCCACTATCGACCAAAATGATGACCTTTCGGTGCTTGATGTAACCGATTAGCTTGAGGGTTTGGGGGGCAGAGAAGCCGGTGAGATAATTGAGGGAAATGATTGGTTCCACTTCGGGAGGGTCAGAGGGAGGCTTTATTTCAGAAATTTCTGGTGACTCGGGCATAGCGCGGTTGTCAACATCTTCTTCCTGAATATCCTCAAAGATGGCCATAAAGAGATTTTGTTCCTTACATTTGTGGCCTGGGAAATATTTTTCATCACAATTATAATAGAGGCCTTTGAGTTGG
>JASDQU010735389.1:80955-96355 GCA_032191745.1 Picea mariana
CCCCGTTATGGCTCCGGTCGATTTGACGTTTATTGTTTCGGCCGAACAATAGTTCGGCCGAAAATATGTTCTTTCGGCCGAAAAATACATTTAGTTCGGCCGAAAAGTGGTTTTCCGAAATTTTGGAAACCAGATTGTCACGAAAGTGTAACCCACCTTCGTGATTCCACCCAGTACAGTAGCTTCTTCCAGCAAGTTTCTTTTAGCAGTCCAGAGATTAGTTTGACATTCTTTAAACCCCCTCTTCAACCCTGCATTTCCTGTGTTGGTTCCTCTAAGTCTACCTTCCCGGGTTGACAATTAAATGTTGATTCATATGTTATATATTCAGCTTGACAGATTCCACCAAGTTTTCGGGCACCGGGGATTCGAAAAGACAGAGGAATTGTCCCACAGAAATCGTGGAGTCCCAAAATCCGAAAGAGGATTGGAAGCATCCAGGGAAAGGACACGTGGCAGCAGGAGGGTACTTCGGTACTTCGGGTATCGGAAGTATCAGATGTCAGCGAAGGCTTAGTGCATCGAGAAATCATGAAATGCGAAAGTCTAAAAGGATTTGCGGGAGGCGTTATTTTGGTGTATCATAGTTCAGAACTTTGGCAGTTTTGAAGACAAGGGTTCAAATGTTTTGGGGGATTAAAAGTCTGAAAATGTGAAATGTGAAGAAGACGGAGAGTTGTATTTCAAGATACCAGTATTCGGCATTTTGGGAATCCTAAAGAACAAGAGAGCCAAGAATTTCTGCGTCGTAAAACCCAAAATCACAAAAGGAGGAGAAGGCCATGAAACAAAGTGTTTCGGTATTTCAGAAATCGGTTTTTCGGGAGTCTTGAGGGAAGAACACCAAGTGCTTTGCGTCGATGAACCTCGAAGAAGGTTGTGTTCATATGAGGGGAGGTCATATGGAATAAGGGTATAGCCCAAGGGGGATAACCACGAGTAAATCCATTTCGTAAAATTGACATTTCGAAGATCGGGAGATCGAAGAATCAAGGACTCTCAACATCAACACATAGGGAGTCCCGAAACCCAAAATTTCCATTTCGGGAAAAGGTCGTGGTTGTGCTGAGGTTGTGTGTAGGTGGAAGTTCGTGCCAGTTTCATACTTATGCAGGTGGAAGTTTCACGAAGGACCTGTGGATTAAAGATTGAATATTCCAACAGGGAATCAAAAGAGTTTCTTCAGCTCAAACGAGGAATTTGAACGATCCTTAGACTGGGAGGTCACACAAAACCTGCTGAGGCAGGGGGGGTCTTCATCAGGGAGAAATTTAACTTCTAAATTAATTCACCAGTTATGCATTCAAAACATGAAATGCATAAAAACATGCAAACACATACAGACAATTCATGGCAGGAAAAACTACTCTTTGTATTAATCTCCAAATGTCTATACAAGGTGTTTACAAAGGATGGACTGTAACAAGTCTTAGCTCTCTTTCGAGAACTCTTTGCTCTGGTCTCTCCTTCTAAATCTCTACTCTAATTTCTTAATTACATAATGAGGGATCCCATGAGCTTATCCTCAATCATTGTCTCTGAGCTATCACTATCACAGAGAAACTCCTAAGGCTACATTACATAAATTGATTCCCAGTCCTGACTATGTCGTGGGCTTGTTGTAGGAAACCATTAAAGGAAACCTCAACCACTATCTGTACAAAAGCGTGGTCTGGCATTAAAATCCTTACAACATTTATTGAAATTTTGAATTTGAAAATTGAGAGGGTTGTGCCTCTCCCTTTCTCCATTAAATGCATGCTAGATGTGTTGGCTGGCTAGCATGCTGCTAACATGGAGCGATGCTCCTACATCATACTCCTTTTCTAGAAAAATCATGATCTCTTGATCATGAGATCCTCTGATCCAGTGTTGAAATCCACCTAGATCCCAAAATTTCCCTTGGAGATGTCCTCAGACTCCTCTCCAGCTATGTTGTTGTTGTTGTTGTTGCTTCTTCTTCCCTGCTGCTCTTGCAGGCTCCCTTCTACTCAGCTTCTTGTTGCTGGCAGTCTCTATTGATGAACTCAAAATCAACCTTCATATTTCTTCAATTACCTCATCCAACTGCTCCAGTGGCTGGCTCTTTGTATGCAGTCTTCTCTATTGCACTTATGTCTCCTCAATGGGTAGATCTACTTGATCTCCCCTGATATCGTTATCTCTCTTTGTGGCACTAAGTTTCCACTCTGCTACAAACTCTAGCTCTGTAGTCTCCTCACTAAAATGCTTCTCAGCTTCTTCCTATAGTATTTTTTTTGTTTCCATTTCTCCTGCTGGCATACTTCTAGCTTATTCCAGCTTCTCCCCAGGTTGGTATGCTCCACTACCTACTTCCAACTTAGCCTGTTGGATGTGCAATCTTTTCCAAGGCTTCCAATTCTTGATACAGATCATCAAAGTCCATGTTTTCTGCTTCTTCTTCTGTTGCAGGCTCTAGTGCTACATTCATCTCTATTTTAACTTCCTAGATGAAAATTTTGATGCATTCTTTTGAATGCTCCTCCTTTTATCCTTGGGAAAATATCAATGTCTGCTCCACTTTTTCCTCCATGAAAGTCTCTGTTGGTTGTCTTTCTTCTGTTTCTGCATCTGCAATGCATTCTCTGGCCTCAACTGGGTTGCATGGTAGGAATACTTCAATTCCCCCAATGATTAGAATTCTCTTCTAATTCTCTCCTGTCATCACTCCTTGCTGATCTGAGCTCTCCCCTGAGTTCATGAGACTTTCAGATAGTCTCATCTCTTTTCCCCTGCCCACCTAGAAATTTGGGAATTTTCTACTGCCCACCTGGCAGTCTATGAGATCTAGTGAGCCCATCTCATTGCCCACTTGGAAATTTGAACTTTCACCACTACTTCCCTGGTAGTACATGAGACCTTCCACTAATCTCTTTCCATTGCCCACCTGGCAACTTGAAAGTTCACCTCTACCCACCTGGCAGTTTATGATACCCTTTGTTAATATCATACCATTTCCCTCCTGGAAATATGAATTTCCATGGATGTCCTCTTGACAGTCTATGAGATCCTCCAATGATATCATTTCATTGCCCACCTAGAAATTTGAAAATTCATCCTTTCCCTGCTGGTATTTTATGAGATCTGAAACTGATCCCTCTTTCTCATAACCGAGGGTTTCTCCAACTTCTGGCTCACAGATGCAAACCAGATTTGTGTCACTGAGGCTTTTAGCATACCTCAACCACTTCCTCAACTCTTTTTTTTGTTTCTTGGCCAACAACTTTTGAACAGGCCATTTGGATTTCCTGTTCAGAGGCCATTCGTACCTCTAGTGTAATTTTGCCTCCTGCTGCATCTTGAATGTCAGTTGTTCCATTTTTGCCTGTATCTCAAAGAGCTCTTTGTCAATCTTTTCTTTACTCATCTGTTGGTGGTCTCCTCTTCCACCACACTCATGGCCTTTAGTAGCCATTTCCATCTTTCACCTACCCTCCTGGAAAGCATATGGATCACTCTACATCTAAGAGCATCTCCATGTCCTCCTATAGCTCTCCTGGCTATTTATTGATTGTTTCACACTTGCAAACAATCACCACATAGCATTAACACCCTACATCTTCCACCTGCTCTATAGAGATGAATATCTTCTTCTGATTCCACTTGATGTTATCAGAACTTCTCCTTTCAATCCCTTTCTTTTCTATCTGCAAACAAAATCCCTCTCTAATACCACTTGATGGTGTGTATCAAAGTATTTTCTTTATCTACTCTGCCTCCCTCTGCCTGCAGTCTATAGACAGAAAGTGGCTCTAATACCACTTGATGCAGACCCCCCACCTTAGCAGGGGCCACTGATCTCCTGGTCTCTGGATCATTCTTTTTCTAAACTGAAATAGCTCTTCGGGCTCTTGTTGGAACCCCTTGAACAAATCCACAAGTCCCTTCATCCTCTAGCACATGCCTTGAGAAAACCTTCACGCTCACCCCCTTTTCAGTGCTCTTCTCTGTTCTGAACCAACACACCTTTCACGTTTCGGGGTTTCGGGACTCCTGCCTACGATCTCTTTCAAGCTCCTTGTCCCTCCAATTCCCGGTCACCGAAGCATCGAAAAGGGATTAATAAATCTGGGTCCTCCCTTAGCCTCCAAATGCTTTAAGGTTTTTGCATTTCACAATTTCACGATTCTGACTGCAACGATTCAAGGTCCTTTGAATTCTTTAACCCCAAAACACCAAAATCTACCCATGCCCACGGTCCACTTTTCGAGATTTCATAATTCATAATTCTGGCTACAGGCGATTCTAGGTCCTTCAATCTCCCGGACCCCAAAATGCCAAAAAGGGCTTAACGAACTTTGGCTCGTACTATTCCTCTGAATTCTTTTGGGTTTTCACAATTTCACGAGTCAGGACTCCATGTCTCCCGACTCCTGGCCTCTCTAACACCTAGGTCCCCAAATGCCGAAAAGGGATTAACATCAAAGAACTATCGGCTTTCGTGATTCAAGGAATCATGATGCAAGCATTCCCCCTATTTTCTGTCTTTCGAATCCTCGGTTCACGAAATGCTGAAATATCTCCTTCCGAGAGATCAACGGCCCAGTCCTTCTGGAACCGACGACCATGATCTAACTGGATCAATGACTCGAAATATTTTTGGCCTTTCTCGAAACCTTGACTGCTTTCCACGTGTCCTCCTTGATCGACAACCATGATCATTTCATGACTTCAAGGTTTTCAATGAAAAGTGCCCCAGCTCCTTGTCATCATAATTGCCGAAATGTCGAATCTTGAAATGTCAAAATGTCAAAATTCCACTCCAAAGGGGAATCAATGACTCATGTTGCTTATCATCCAATGGTCGCTACTCTTCTTGGGTTTTAGAGTGTTGTATGACACTTTCTTAATCCCCTTGTTTCTCTGCGAGATCCAACAGCTCACGAGATTTCACACTTCTCCATGAAGCATCTCCACCATTTGTTTCATCTCTTCTCCCACGCGACCTCCCAGAGCTTAAACTATGTGCGCATTCCTCTGAATTCGATGTCTATCGATCCTTTTGCACTAGATCTAATGGCCCAGATCTATTTATCCTCCTTGTATGATTTCCTACATGCATCTGGATGTAGACTTCAATGAACCAGATCTCTCCCCTCCAGTTGATCTAATGATAGTTGTGCTCTACCTTGAGCATGCCCTTATTCCTTTCACTTGGAATATTCCTTGCTCCTAAAGGCCTCGACCTTTGTCTCTGTTGCAAAGCCTATAACCTTGTCTCCCGCCTGTGTTTTAAGAACATTGTTCCTCTTGAGGTAATGAAACTTTCTCAATCTCTAAGGGTCTTAGCCCTCATCTTTTCCTTCAAAGGGAAACTTGGTGCCCTCTTGGGAGCCTCCTTCTCAAGTTCTCCTTGATGAGCCAACAGAGTATTCTACAACTTTGTGAGTGTCTTTCCTATAACACTTCTCCTTCTTCTCAGAACCCGAAAGAGTTCTCTAGTGCATTCTATGCACTCACTCAATGCCCTCCTGGCAGAGCTCTACAGAACCTTTAGTAGTTCTTCCTTCCCTGAACTTGAGATAAAGTTCCTTCCTATGCATTCCTTGCACCTCTGCTGATGAAGGTTCAACTCTATCCCTTTTGATCTTTCTTGAGGTTGTATCACCTCTGTCAACACACACCCTGTGGACTATGTGCACTCCTTGCACTTAGAAACTCCAATATGGGGATAAATTGAACTTCTTAATTACTTCACCATTTATGCATTCAAAACATCAAATGCATAAAAACATGAAAACACATACATATAATTCATGGCAGGAAAAACTACTCATTGTATTAATCTCCAAATGTCTATATAAGGTGTTTACAAAGGCTAGATTGTAACAAGTCTCAGCTCTCTCTCAAGACCTCTCTTCTCTGGTTTCTCCTCCTAAGTCTCTACTCTAATTTCTTAATTACAAAATGAGGGCTCCCATGAGCTTATCCTCAACCATCGTCTCTGACCTATCTCTATCATAGAACGCCTCCTACAACTACATTACATAAATGGATGCCTAATCCTAACTACGTCCTAGGCTTGCTATAGGCAACCATTAAAGGAAATTTCAACCACTACCTATACAAAGGCGTGGTCTGGCATTAAAAGCCTTACAACATTTATTGAAATTTTAAATTTCAAAATTGAGTGGGTTGTGCCCCTCCCTTTCTCCATTAAATGCATGTTGAATGTGTTGGTTGGCTGGCATGCTGCTGACATGGAGAAATGCTCCTTCATCATTAGTTGGGGTAATCCAGTTCATAGGATTATGGTTGGACTAGAGATGCTCCAAAAAATGGAGAAAATGGTAAAAAGTGTACAAGAAAACTTGAACGAGGCACAAGATCGACAAAAATGCTATGCATACCTAAAAAGGATACATCAAGAATTCAATATTGGAGAACATGTATATATAAAAGTTAAAGTAAGAAGAAGCTCCATAAATATAGTAAATTGTTCCAATTTGGCACTAAGGTTTTGTGGTCCTTTCAAGATATTAACTCAAATTGAACCAATGGCATATCAAATGGCACTTCCTACAAATTTAAAAGTTCATAATATTTTTCATGTTTCATTATTGAAAAGATATATTAATTATCCTACTCACATAATTGATTGGAACATGGTGTAGGTGGAACCATAAGGCGAGTTCCAAGAATAACCACTATGCATTATGGACAGGAAAGAAATAGTACCTCAGATCAGAGCCATCGTGCAGGTAAAAGTGCAATGGAATCAATTTATCCTTGAGGAGGTCACTTGGGAATTGGAAGAAGATATGCTAAAATATTATCCAATTAGTTTTTGAAAGAGGATTAAACATTGAGGAAAGTGTTGTACTTAAGAGGGAGAGAATGTGATATCCTCAAATTGTTAGAAAATAAATTCCAAGTTGAATTAAGAAATAAATTTTTATTCATGGAAAATCTGAATTTAGAATTTTGGAATATGTAATTATTATTTTTATGACTGTTGGGAAAAGGTTTGACCTTCCCAACAATCCTTTTTTGATGGAAACATGTACGCCACAAAATTTTTAATAAATTAAATGTTGGAAGACAAATGGAACATCAAGTTAAAAATAGGTGACTATGACTCCATGAGTGGGAAACAAGTTTGAGTTAACTTAGAGATGATTTTTACAAGTGTCAGAAATTGAATTTTGTCACTAGAAGCCCATAAAAATCAAGGATTTGTAAAGCTGTGAATTTCGCCAAGGAGGGAAATTAATGGAAATTCCTAGGCACAAGGGAAAGAGAACATATGTGGAAGGTAGGACACTACTTAGTATGTTGAGGAATGAGAATTGTTTTTGTTGTTATGAACACATATAACGAGAGGAAAAACATTTTCTTAACTATTGAACATGACAGTGTCTAAGGAGTGTGACTCAGTTTTCCCTTATGGATTCATGGTCAGTCTAGGGGGTGATCAAGACAAGTGATTGTGGTTGTTTTGTTTCTACGCTTGGGTGGAACTTGATTGTTCCATTTATTTCCCAACAACAATATTATGATATGTATCTCAACTATGTACTTTTATGGTTGAATGTTCTTTTGTTGACATTATATGGTTAATGCTATACTTTATATTCTATATATATAAATCAAAATATATTAAGTGGACTATGTATCCATGTTAGATTCATGGCTTTCCACTGTGTAAGAGTTTTTGTATTAATGTTTTCTTAAGTTTTATAGTTTAGTATATATGTATATATAAAATTGTGTATATGTGCCTATTGACCATGATATATTTATTTCTTTGATTGTTGTTCATTTACTATACATAATCAAATACTTCAGAAAGAAACATATATAAATAAGTTGTATTGAATTATGTTGAGTATAACTGGAAAAGAATAAAAGTCCCAAATACATTCTTTTTATCTATTAATACATAAAGATATCTGATCTAGATTTAGGAGCGGAATGAACTGATTAACAGACTGAATACAATAAACACAGAGATACGAAGAGTAAGACAAATATCCAGTGAACAATATATTCTATTAAATAATGAAATAGGATGAAACTATAGAACTACAGAACTGAAACACTTGCTCAAATAGTGGTATCTATATCTAAGAAGAGATATGGCTGCTACGCGCATATGTTAAATCAAAATTGATTTCAATGAGGCTCCAAAGGCCTTTTTGATATTACTCATGAATACCAAAACCATAGACATCCAAAAACCTAGCCCTAGAAGGTGAAACGCAAAAAGTCATGTGGACCCTATGGGTAAGTTGGTGCAATTTGGTACCTCAACTTCCCATGGTCGTAAATTTTTCATAGGACCTTCGTTTTAGGAATATGATAGCCCATTGGAAACATATTTTAGAGAACTACATATTTCTCCATCAAACTCCAAATTTATTTGTAGCTTGACTATGGCGAGGCAAAACAACAATGTTTAGCACTCCAAAACAACCCTGTAAGTACACCAAGATGTGCTGACATGAAAAAATACAAAACAAGCCAATTGGATTAGGCAAGAGGTCACTCGTATCCCCCTGGAGGGTTTGTGGGGCTTCATACATCTCCATAAGTGTAGAACCCACAATTACAAAGCAGTACAAAATAATGTGTTGAACAAAAAATGGATATAAGGAGCCATTTGGAATAGGTTGGTGGCCACCAATATCTAGCTGGATCAATCCTCTCCCCTTAGGAAGCAATGGTCTTCATTGCGTTGAGTTCCCCTATCTGGTGAGGAAAAATATGCTGGATTTGGCCGCAGGTGAGCCACTTTCCTTGGTACAGGAGCTTCCCTACCTTGAAAAAGTAATAAAGTTGAATCCATTGTTGGTAATTTCCCTTGCCCTATGTCTCCACTATCTGGTCAATGGATTCTTGCTCCATATATACAAGGTTGAGCTCTTTTTGTGTCAGTTGTTCTGCGATCTCAGAGGTGTCCAATAATGGAGGAAAATATGGCTGAACGAGGTCCACATTGAATATTGAATTCATACCAAGGAAGGGTGGAGTGTTGAGCTCAAAATAATTTCTACGCACAACCTTGGTGATAGTTTAAGGCCCACAATGAAGTGGGAAAATCTTTTGACGGGGCCTAGTGAGACGCTCCTATTGCAAATGTAACCAAACTTTGTCACCAAACTGAAACTGGTGTGGTACCCTGTGTTGATCATGATGTTTCTTGTACTTAGCATTGGATTTCTGAAAAATATCCTGGACCTTTTGGTGGATGTTTTGAATCTGCTCAATGAGTCTACTGGCTCTGTCGATTGCAAACTAATCAAGGGAAGAGTCTGTCTACGCGGTGGAAAGAGGAAGTAAAACATCAATGGGTCCCAAGGGTTGGAATCTTAGACCCACTTGAAATGGGCTATGGCAAGTGGAACTATGGATATCCTTGTTGTAACTGTGTTGGACATGTGGGAAACTCTCATCCCATGTATGTGGATGATTAAACTTGTACATTCAGAGCATGTGCACAATCATCCGATTGATGAACTTTTTTTGGTCATCATTTTGGGGGTAAAAAGTAGTGGATCTTGTGAGCTTGGTGTCCAAAAGAGACCAGACACTCAACAAAAAGGTGATGAGGAACCTATTGTTTTGGTCAGAGATGATTATCTATGGTATCCCAAAGTGGACCGACACTTATTCGAAGAAGAACTTGGCAGTATCTTCCGCTGTGACATTCTTCTTATAGGTTGCGAGGATGTCCATCTTCAAAAACCAATCAACGGACACAAACACACGGGCATATCCTTGCTTAGTGGATGACAAGACATACATGTAATCCATTGAGATAGATTCCCAAGGATTCTTGGGAATAAGAAGACGGGTGTATAAACCTTGCTTCTTTATGTTTGGCTTGGAAATGGCACAGGTAGTGAAATATCTGATACATTTGATGACATCATGTCAAATTTTTGGCCAATAAAAATGTTTTTGAAGAACGACCAGAGTTTTCTTTACGCCAAAATGTCATGTCACCTGACTATAGTGGGATTCCTAAATCATCTTTGCACGCTCGCTTGTAGGAACGCATAGATGACCCATGTGGCAGAAGAGTTTGTCCTTAATGTGAAAATCATTGATAGTTTCTCTTGTACCCACGAGCTGATATGTGGTGGAAAATTTTGAATCTTACTGATAAAGTTGGGGTCACTCATATGATTCATGTCCACAAGAATGGATCACAGTCATGAGTGCGGCCACATGAGGCTTAATGAGGTATTCAGTGACATGATTGGAGATACCTATATTATAAATTATCTTGATATAGAACTGTTGCAGGTAGGTGGACCACTTCTGATGGCGGTCGTTCTGTAATTTCCCCTGTGCCTGTATGAACTACAGAGGCATGTGATCAATGTGTCTTATATTATCCTTGCCCAGGATGTAATGTTTCCATTGACGACAAGGTTGTAAAATGGAATACATTTCCTTATCATAGGTGGGGTATTTCTAGACAATATCAGAGAGTGTATCACTATGGTATGCCACTGGATGCCCGATCTAAGTGAGAATTTCACCCACAACATAATCAAATGCATCAGTCTAAATCGTGAATAGTTCTTTTAGACCAGGAAAGGAGGGTACTTGAGCTAAGCACAAGAAATGCCTCAGATCATCGAATGATTGTTTCTTCTCCTTCCCCCACATGAACTTGGCCCTACCACTACACTTGGTCACCTAGCTGAGGGCCCATGCAATATGGGAATATCCAAAAAAAAACTGTTGTTAGAAGTTGGCTAGTCCCAAGAATATCTGAATCTCAGTCAGTGTGGTTGGGGCTAGCTAGTCACGAATGACTTGAATATTAGCTGCATCAACATGTACCCCATTCTCATAAACAATGTATCCCAGGTATTAGACCTTGTTCATTCCAAAAGATCATTTTCCCAAGTTGGCATAAATCTCGTTTTGTCACAGAGTGCTCAAAACCTGTTGAATATGCCTCATGTGCTCCTCTCACATTCTGTGGAAGATGAGGATGTCATCCAAATATACTACCAAAAAGGATTTGGTGAAGGTTCTCAATACATCATACATCAACCTCATGAAAGTGGTTGGTGCATTTGTTAAGCCAAAGGGAAAGACTAGCCATTCGTAGAGACCTTATATATACTTTAAGCTTGTATTCCATACATCAACTTGTTCGATGGGAACTTGGTGGTAGCCATAATTTAGGTCAATCCCATTGAAAAACTTTTTCCCTTTGAGTTGGTCAATAAGTTCATCAATTCTAGGAATGGGGTAGCAATTCCTGACTATGATTTTGTTTAAGGATCTGTAGTAAATGGAGAGTCCCCAAGTCTTGTCCTTCTTCCACACTAGTACAATCAATCTTCTGAAAGGGGAGGATCTTGGCCTGATGTTCCCCTTTTGAATAAGCTCTCAAATATGACACTTGATTTCATTATTCTCCATTAGTGAGCACCGATAGACTGATCCATTAGGTAGAGGTGCGACGGGGGTCATATCAATTGGATGGTTTACATGGAAGTGTGTCAATACTCCTGTAGGTGAGGAGAAGATGTATCTTTATTATTCCACGAGCCCATTCATCTAATTCTTCTGTAAAGAGAGACGTTGTGTAGAGAACACAAATGTGGCGAAGACCTTCTACTTACTATGATAACAGATGACAAATAAGATGAACTTCCCGATCTGTGAAATGACCTTACTTCATTGCTTAGCAGAGACTAAAGAAATAGCACTAGGTGGTGCTACCTATGGAATCTTGTATAATTGTCTACCAAAAGTAATAATAACATGCGGGGTCTAGAATCATACACAACATGAAACTTCCACAAATAATTTTTTCCTAAAAGAACATCACAAACTTCAAAGGAATAAATATCATAGAGTACCTCATTTTTGAAAGGCTTGATGTCATAGGGAAGATGACATTGTTGGTTGACACGTAGATATCTTCTTTGATGAATCCAACCAATGTTGTAGGGTTGTGGGTGTCGTGTCTTTGGAAGGTCGAGATGCTTGATGACCTCTACCGAAATCAGCTTCTTATGGATACTTCTATCAGCAATGAAATGATGTGGAGCTCCCTTGACCAACATCTAGGACTGAAATAGGCATTCCCCTTCCACTAGTTCTTATGGTTCACTTGGAAAGAATTTGGTGGTAGTGATAGTGGCACTAGGTTCAACATAAATAATCCACTTCCCTCCTTCAGGATTTGACTAATAATCATAATCGACCTCTGACTCAGAATACTTCAGCTCAGCCATGAGGGACTACTTGGAGTGACATTATTCGGTGATGTGCCAAGGAATTCTATGGTACTCGCACCATTTTCCCATGTCCTTCTTTGTCTTCTCATTGCCCTTCTTATATTGCATCTTGGACTGGTTTTCCTGAGGGAAGCCATATTGAATTGGTCCCTTGTTATGTGGGTTGGGGCTACCTTTGCACTGCTTTGGCTGTGAGGCGTTTGCAGATCCAAACTCTCGTCATTTTTGCTTTAATTTTTGCTCGATCTTGACAACGTATTTATAAGTTGTGCCCAATGAGGCAATGTATAGGAACTTCATTTCTGTTTGAATGCATATATGAAAACAACCACAATATTTGAGCACTAGATTATGCTCATATTATTTGATACCTAATTTGGTGGGTAGGGTATGGAAAATATTGGTGAAATATGGTATTGTCTCATCCCTTTCTTGATGTAGGGTGGTCTTTCTAGTGTACTAGTCCCCGTAGCTTCCAACAAGGAAGTATTGTTATTTAATGGAGTCCCAAAAGGAATACCATGTAGGGGCCACCACAAACATTGTAGATTCTTCCATGTCAATTTTCTCAGAGTAAGTATCCCACCAGTCTTAAACATGGGGAATGACCTTGAGGAGTGAAAATGTGATATTTTCCCTATCAGAAAAATTGTGGACTCAAAAATATCCTTTGAGAATATTCAACCATTTATCTACAACACCTACATGTATCAGTCCTTCAAATAATGGAATATCAAAATTTACCTGTACCTTGAACGAGGTTGCATGGCCTCTTGATGAACATGCTTCTTTTGTGGGAAGTCGTCAAAGGATTTGCGTGAAGTTGTCCATCATTTTATTCCTTTGTTGCATGAGGGATTCCTCGAGCAACATTTTAATAGTATCTGTTGCTCCATAATATTTCTTTTCGTTCCCCATGGTTTTTTGTTAGGCTCATTGCGATTGATCTTGGAATGGATTGATTGGTTCAAGTCCCAACCTCTTGTACCTAGATCTTGTCAGGGACATGCACGAGGAAAAATAAATGAAGATCATACCACTATGATACCACTGATACAGATTTAGGAGAGAAACAAATTGATTAACATACTGAATACAATAAACATAGAGATATGAATAATAACACAAATATCTAGTGAACAATATCTTCTATTAAATATTGAAATAGGCTGAAACTATAAAACTAGATAACTAAAACACTTGCTCGAATGACGGTAGCTATCTCTGAGAAGGGATGTGGCTGCTACATGCATATATGTGATAAGAATTTATTACAATGAGGCTCTATATGCCTTTTTGATATTACTCATAAATTCCAAAACCCTACACACATCCATAAACCTAACCATAGAAGGTGAAACACCAAAAATCTTGTGGGCCCTATGGGTAAGTTGGTGTAATTTGGTACCTCAACTTCCGAGGGTCATAATTTTTGCATAAACCTCCATTTTAAGCATGTGATAGCCTGTTGGAAAGGAATTTCATAGAACTACACATTCCACCATCAAACTCTAACCCTGCATATATTGTGACTATGGCGAGCCAAAAGAACAACATTAGGGCCCCAAAACAACCCTGGAAGTACAAAAAGATGTGTTGAAATGATAAAATACAAAATAAGATAGCTAGATTAGAAGAGAGGACACTTGTATCCACCTGGAGGATGTGTGGGGCTTCATACATCCTCAAAATTATAGAACCAACAATTACAAAGAAGTACATAAGAATGTGCTGGAAAAAAAATAGACACGAGGAGCCAGTTGAAATAGGTGGGTGGATACCAATATGCACCTAGTTCAATATCTGATACAATATATCTCAAAATGTTTGACAAAATGAATTTATTGAATGAAATAGGTTGTTGACCAAATACTACAAACATAACCCAAGAACTCCATCACTAGTTTAAACATAACTTTAAAAGAGTCTACATAAAACTGTCTGTAACTGAAGTGAATGCACATATGGACTGGTGAAGGAAAAATATGGAACCTGAATAGATTTTGGTGGAAGGGAGATTCTTCCACCAAGTGCATTGTTATTTCCAACTTGCAAAATAAGTAATGTGAGGGTATTAGTAACTTTACTAGTGTTCAATTCATTAAAGAATGAGATAAATAAAATAATTCTAAGGCACAACTTATCTTATATCCATTGGGAATTATCGAATTGCCATAGTTTCCCTTGAGAGGTAGGTGATATATGAATTAGGAGGAGGGTTGGGTTCATAACCATCTGATAGATTCCCTTGCAAGTAAAAGGGACCCATCATCAAAATATATCCATGCATAAATTATTCACTTGTAAAATTAAAGAAAGAGCATAGACACTTAGTAAATTTATTTTGCTTTGTTATCCCTGTACATGTCTTTCGAATATGAAATACAGAATAAAATTATAAAAGGGAAGTATATATTGTAATCAAAGAGAACACAGTTGAAAGAATAATTTAATAGGGAAGTAGCCACAACAAGCTAAAACCGATACCACTTTATCATCGAAAATAGTCTTGGTACAGATTAATCATAAAAATAATTATGTCGTAGTAATTACCAAACCTTGTATAGAGGACCAAAGGAACATAATGAATTCACTATGGAAAAGTTAACAATTAAAGAAAGGTGAAGAATTGTCCCTATAGCACATAGATGAAATTCTGACAAGGATAACAATTACAGTAAAGAGATTATTAAATTAATAAGCATTACAGAGATTCACAAGATGTGATATGGGTATATATGGAGAATATTCACCTTAAGGAAAGTGTTATATGAAAAGTGTTATATGGATTTCGGTGGTATCCCACATATTCCAACTGGATTATTTTGGCATTTTTCTAGTTTGGCAGTTTTTTCCTACTTTTCGGTCGGTGACGTCTGGGGCCATTTGGATGCCCTAAACAACAGTTTTATGGATCACCATAGTTATACTATAGAGGGATTTATATTTTTATAGAAACATGTGTATTCTTTAAATAGACCTTTCCAATGAGATATAGTGCACCTAAAATGAATATCGTATGCAAAAGTTACGACACCAGGAAGTTGATGTACTAGCTTACCCAAATGAGGCACACATGAATTTTGGTGCTTCATCTCCTAGGGTTAGGTTTTTCGATGTCTAGGGTTTTTGACATTCCTTGTTATTGTAAAAATACCTTTAGAGCC
>JASDQU010735389.1:96380-107393 GCA_032191745.1 Picea mariana
CAGAGATAAGTCACCACCATTCTAGCAAGCTTTTTTTCCACTGCATTTTATAGTTTCAAATTATTTTTATAATAATATGTATTCATTTTAGTTTAAGAATATTTTCATAATAATATATATTCATTTCATTCTTCTCATAAACTCTAGATCAGTGGTATCAGAGCGGTCTTATTCTTGTCATTCTTAATGCATGTCCCCAATGAAGTCAGGGTACAAATAATTGGGTCTTTAGCTTGTTTCTCTTGAGGGAAAAATCTCTCACATGCCCAAGATAAGTCTTATGGTGGGAGAAAATAAAGGCGGTGGGATAGGAGATCCCTTCAAAATGTTGCTTGAGGAATCCCTCACACAATAAAGGAATGATATGGTGGATAGTTTTGTGCAAATCCTTCATCAGCTACCAACAAGCGACACATCTTACTTGAATGGAGGTGTCACCCCTTTGAAGGTACAAATAAAATTTGATATTCCTATATTTGAAATTCAGATAGATGGAGATGTTGTAGACAAATGGTTGAATCTTATAGAAGGGTATTTATCTTTCCATAACTTCTTGAACATAGAAAATATTACTTTTTCACTCCTCAAAGTCGTTCCCCATGTCCACGATTGATGGG
The DNA here is from genome assembly GCA_032191745.1 of Picea mariana. Taxonomy (NCBI): domain Eukaryota; kingdom Viridiplantae; phylum Streptophyta; class Pinopsida; order Pinales; family Pinaceae; genus Picea; species Picea mariana. The sequence goes on from JASDQU010735389.1 coordinate 96,998, forward strand.
AAGCTTTATGCGAGCAAAAGGAAACAAGGGAACCCTCATTATTTACAATCATGGTCACCTGGGATTCCTTCATGGACTCTTTTAAGGAACAATACTACCATGTTGGAAGCTATGGTGAACTATATACAAAATGGACCACACTACAATAGGAAAGAAATAAATAAGTTTCCGAGTTCACAAATATCCTCTAGACCTTACGCACAAAAATGGGTATCAAAGGTTCTGAGTGAAATCTGGTGCTCAAGTATCATGGTGGTATGCAAAGATACATCCAAGATGAAATGGAGTTTCTATATATCTCATCCTTGGGCATGGCCTACAAATATGTCATCAAAATCGAGAAGAATATCAAACAAAATATGAGGGAATTTGGGCCTAGGAACCCCTCACAGAAAAATCTAGGAAAGGGTGGCTGCAACCCTTAGAACAAAGGAAAGAGAAAATATGGACCTCCTCAGGACAACCAGTCCAGGACATAATCAAATAAGGACACCAAAAATACAAAGAAAGATACAGAGAAATGGTGTGACTTCTATAAGAGCCTCTTACATAAAACTATTGATTATTGCTCGAAGAAGTCGGTGGTGTCTGAGGCGAAATCATTTTAATCAAATGTAAGTTTCTATTCTAAGTCAGAACCAGAAAGGGGGAGATAGATCATTGACATAGAACCCAGTGCTACCATTTCCACCTCCAAGCTCCAACCTGGTGAACCAGACGAGCCATATGAAGGTGAGTGAATTTTTCATTCATAGATGTGGGTGAAGGGTACCCCACTGCACTTTATCATTGATAGGGGTAGCCATAAGAACCTCATATTAGTATAAGTTTTCAAGCGACTTTCCATGCTGAAAACACTGCACTCACAACCCTACACCATCCTATGGATTCACCAAGGAAGAGGCATCTACATCAACCAACAATAACGCACATCATACAACATCAATCCCTTCAAAGACATCGTATTGTGTGATTTTTCCCCTCTCGAAATTTGTAATGTTATTTTAGGCCAAACATATCTATGGAAACTCCATGTTGTATATGAGTCTAGTCATCGTAGTGTTATTATTACTTTGAACAAGAAATTGTATAGGATAGCCGAGGTAGTCCCACCTAGTTCTATTTCCTTGTTCTCTACCAAGCAATGTAGGAAGGTCATCTCTTAGAACGAGAAGTTTGTCTTATTTTTTATTCTCTCTCAAAATGAGAGAAATATTGCAGCCACATCCAAGGTCTCCACGACCAACATCTCCACACAACAAAATAAATTGGATAATATCGTGGAAGAATACTTGGATATCTTCTCCTCACCTACTGAGGTACCTCTGCACTGTCAGGTCAAACATCCCATCAATATGACCCCCAATGTATCGCTGCCCAACGAGCCAATATTCTATCTCTCCCTTTTAGAGAATGAGGATATCAATCAGAAGATCCAAGAACTGATCCACAAGGGGTACATCCATCCCATATCATCACCTTGAGGTATCCCAATAGTGCTATTACAAAAGAAATATGGAATCTAGTGACTCTGCATTGATTATCGGGCCATGAATAAAATCATAGTCAGAAACTGGTACCTGATTCCCCGAATCGTCAACCTCCTTGATCATCTCATGGGGGACAAATAATTTAGTATGATTGATTTAAATTCTGGCTACCACTAGGTCCTGATAGAACACGAAAATGTATGGAAAACTATCTTCAAGTCAAAGGAAGGTTTTTTTGAATGGTTGGTCATGCCCTTTGGTTTGAAAAATGCTCCAACCAATTTCATGAGGATGATGGAAGATATCCTACAACTATTCACCAATAATTTTGTAGTGGTGTATATGGATGACATTCTCATTTACATAAAGACCTAGGAAGAACACTTGCAACATATTAAGCAGGTTCTACATACCCTGTGGTTGCCCAAACTATACGCCAACTTCAAAAAACGATCCTTCAGCATGGACATAGTCCATTACCTAGGATACATCATTGATCAACATGGTGTACATGTGGATCCAACGAAGATCCAAGTCATCCATGACTGGCCAGCCCCAACCAAACTCACTGATCTTTGGAGCTTCTTCAACCTTGCTAATTTCTATTGCAGGTTCATGTTCGAATTCTCCCATATTGCATGGGCCCTCATCCAAGTAACCAGGGGTGGTGTTAAGGTAAAATTTGTGTGGGGTCAGTCCCAACAAAAAGTGTTTTATTATTTGAAGTAACATTTGTGCTCAGCCCCAATAATTTCACTATAGAAGCTACAACAACCCTTTCAGATCGCGAAAAATGCTTCAAACTGTGTTGTGGGTGCCATTCTCACTCAACACGACCACCTCATGGCCTATAATAGTGAGACACTATCATATGTTGTCTGTAAGTACCCTTATTATGACAAATAAATGCACTCCATTCTGTAAGCCTACCGACATTGGAGACATCACATTCTTGGTAAGGAGAAATTCATCCACATTGATCATAAGCCACTGTAGTTCATGGAGACACAAATAAAATTGCAGAATGACCGCCATAAGAAGTGGTCCACATACTTGCAAAAATTCCACCTTAACTTCAAGTATAAAATAAGAAGCACCAACTGCATCATCGATTGCCTCAACAAACCACCAATCACAACACTCACCACTGTGCCATACTCTTCCATCCATGAGACTTTTGGATGGCCCAAACTCTATGAGATAGACCCAAACTTTGCCACCACCTACCAAATGTTGGGCAGAAACATAGTTGTCACTAATTTCCATCTTCAAGATGGATGTTGTGTCATCTTGGCCATATCGAATTCCATCAAGTGAGTGAGTGGAGATGATCTAGGAATCCCACTACAGTCGGGTAGTATGAGACTTCAACATTGAAAAGGAAATGGAAATGCTACATAAATAGTTCTACTGGTTGAAAAGTTGATAGAAGTTCAGCAAGTATATCAGGTCCTACACTACCTAAGCTATTTCCAAACCAACCACTAAGAAACAGAGCCTGTACAGCCCTATTCGTACTCCTAACATGCCATGGGAATCCATCTCAATGGACTACATGTCGGGCCTCCCATCCATCAAGCATGGAAATGACTGTGTTTTTGTGTTTGTTGATCGCTTTTCTAAGATGGTGATTATAGCCACCTGTAAGAAGAGCGTCATAATAGATGCCACTACCGATATGTTCTTTGAATGAGTCTGGGTACATTTTGTAATCCCATAAACCATTGTCTTAGATCGATACACTCGATTTATCAACACATTATGGTCGATCCTCTGGTCATTGTTGGACACCAAGCTCACCAAATCCACGACCTTCCACCCCTAGATAGATGGTCAAACCAAGGTTGTAAATTGAATTATTGTGCATATCCTATGCATGTATAATTACAAGAACCCTCTCACATGCGATAAGAGTGCATGGAATTATCCTGTGCATGTATAATTCTAGCATATCTACAACCGAGCCCTTCATAGTTCAACTAACCACAACTCCTTTCAGGTTGGGTTGGGATTCCAACCATTGGGTCCCATAGATGTTTCACTACCACTTTCGGTCACATCAACCAAATCATATCCTTCTCCAAATGAAGTGGAAAAATCCACCTGGTTCATTGAGCAAATCTAACACATCTTCCAACAGGTTTAGTATATCCTAAAAAATTCCAATGACAAGTACAAACAGTGCCATGATCAACACTAGGTGCCACATAAGTTTCATGTGGGAGACAAAGTTTGGTTGCATTTGCAGAAACAACGCCTTACAGGACCCCATTGGAATTTTCACCCACTTTTTTATGGTCCATACACCATCACCAAGGTTTTGGGTGATAATTCTTTTGAACTCAACATTGCTCCTTTCTTTGGCTTGCACCCAATGTTCAACGTGGATCTCCTTCGACCTTATTTCTGACCATTATTGGACATCTTAGAGATAGAAAAACAAATGACACCAATATATATCAACCTTTACTTCATACAACAAGAATCCAATGATCATATTGTGGAAAAACATGTCAATGGAACTTGCTATTAAGGGATCCAGCTTTATCGAGTTGTCAAAGCAAGGAAGCTCCTGCACCAAGGCAAGTGCCTCACATGGGGCCAAATTCAACATAAATTTCCTCATCTGATGGAGGAAATCAATGCAATAGATACCATTTCTTCCTAAGGGGGGAGGATTGATCTAGATATATTTCGGTGGCCTCCCACCTATTCCAACTGGCTCATTTTGACAGTTTTCCATTTTGTTAGTATTTTCTTGCTTTTCGGGTACCTGAATTCTGGGGTCATTTTGAGGCCCTAAAAGACATTTTTAGGGATATACATAGTTAATATAGATAGAGTTAGATTATAACAACGACATGTGTATTCCTCGGATATACCTCTCCAACGAGCTATTGTGTGCATAAAACGAAGATCGTATGCAAACGTTATGACCCTGGGAAGTTGATGTACTAGCTTACCCAAATAGGGCCCACATGAATTTTGGTGCATCATCTCCTAGGGTTAGGTTTTTGTATGTCTATGGTTTTTGAAATTCTTGGTTATTGTAAAGATCCCTTCATAGCCTAACTGTAATCATCTTCTTGTGAATGAAAACAACTATCACATCTCTTTTCAGAGATAAGTCACCACCATTCTAGCAATCTTGTTTTCCATTGCATTTTACAGTTTCATCTTGTCTCCTTATCTAAAAAAAACCAGTTTTACCATATACCTATTATTTTGTGTTAAGAATATTTTGATAATAATCTATATTCATTTCATTCTTCTCATAAAAGCAGGATCAATGCAAGGATGTGATCTAAATACATAATTATTGTAAGGACCTAATCAGTTCATTAAGGTTTATTAATTGCAAAAAAATATTAGCCAAATACCTGCTAAAACATTGTATCATGAATACAATTGAATATTTTGAGATGAGGGAGAATCTAGGGCATAGTAAGAAATAAAAAGAAAACCATTTGGTTTTATTACAGAGTTTCAATTATTTCATGTTTTAAAGAGAACGCATGCAAGAGATCCCTACTTTATATACACAAAATGTTAGTTTTAGTAGACGAGCTAGAAGGATTAAGCCACTTCTGAGGTTGTCGTAATACTTACACAGTGATAGGACAATATTCTTCTCAAGTAGAGAAATATTTTAACCAATGAATACATACAGAGAAATGATGATTGTTATTTAAAAATAAATAAAATAAGGTTTTAAGATTTCTATACAAATAAGCAGAGTTCGAATAAGAATTTAACCATACAAAGTTTAAATAGTAAATACTGCAACATATGTAATAAGCATAATAGATTCACAAGTTATGGATAAGGCCTGGAATAGAAAATAACAACACTATAACTCTTTCGGGAAATGACTTTCTTTAAGGTCCTACACCTACTTAGCCTCAAGATTAATGTTTATGTTGCACATAACTTCCTAGACAAATTCTCGTGGGGTATAATGACCTCTATTAAAACCTAAAGCCAAAACGATTAAAAGAAACACAAAAGTTTTAGGTTTATGGTAGTGTTTTACAAAGAACCTTGACCTTGGATTTGACTGGGGAGAAAACAAGAATGATACAGGCTTGAGGACTTATAGTCAATAGAGAATAAAACACAGTAACCATATCTCTTGAATCAACCCCGATTGATAAAACTTAAAAGGATAAATATGGAAGACAATTAAAGTCTTTATGATCATGGAACCTAGAACATATTGTATAAGTAAAATAACGTTAAAAGTAGTGGTATTTCAATTGCGTCGAAAATGACTCCCACTTACCTAGGTGAAAATGTTTTTTTGGGTCCAACCTTCAAACCAAAATAAAAATAAAATAAATGTGACAAAGAACCCACAAATAATGCATTTTTACCAGAGGATGCATTACATTAGAGAATGCATATCACTAGAGAACCATTACACTGTTTACAGAGTATGAGGTTACTTATCCATGTTGGTGGATAACTTTGCCAGTGCACTATTACCTCCATACCTCACCAGATCTGAAACCCATTGAAATCGCAGGTCGCGAAGAGTAACACAGTGAAGGAGAAAATTAAATGAAACCAAAGGGTTGAGTACGAGGGAATAATGGTGTAACATATTGCTGTTGTGCAGATTGAGCATACTTATTATTTGAGGACACTTCCATGCAAGTGATTTGGATCTTTTTAAGATTGGTTGTTGTGATTATGATTATGAGATATTTTGGATTTGATGATATTTTATTTTGCTGTATTTACATAGACAAGTGTTATTGACTAGGTTCTCCTGAGAGTGCAAGACTATGGATGTTGAGGATGTCGAGGCATTGATGAAACCCCTTGGACTCCAGATCAAGTCAAGGAGTGGACTGCTAGGCTTTGAATGTTGTTGATGTGACATATGTACATACAATTATATGTTATGATGTTGATTATTATTGTTGACATGATTTATTGATGGATGTTGGCTGAGGATATCTTACCAACTAGACTCACATTTGGAGTAGATGGGTCACGCACGACAACCTGAGACATTGAGGGAGAGGTGTGGAAGCATCCCTACCATATCCTACTAACACTCTCATCGTGGCTCAAACTGTAGGTTAAATATTAACTAGTTCGAGAGACCTACGATGTCGTGAGGGAAGACTTTGATAGTCTCTCACGATGATTCTAAAGGGTGCTTAATAAGGCATGGTCCTTATTCCTTAGAGGCCCTTAGCCTCCCACAAGATCACCTGATGGAGTATTGACTCCAAGGGTTTGACGTCTACCAAATTCAGTCAAGAGGAGAGTGGCACCCTTGGAGCACGTACTGCGTCTTGAAGGGAAGATTGTGCAAATAAATCATAAAGAGGCAAGTGGCACCCCTGGAAAATGTAGTGTGTCCTAAAGGGAACTTTGTGATTTTTAACTATGATAAGTTAATAAACATAGTTCCTAGAAAACTATGCCTGCTTAGAACATTGTTAGCCCTAAAATAGACGATGGTTGTGTAAAGTTTAATAGTTAAAAGTTCCTTTAAAAATTGTCACCCAGCCTAGTGGAATTAAAACCTAGGTCTAAGTAGAACTTGTGGATAAAGAAAAACTAAAGAAACATGTAACAAGAAGTAGGGGGGAAGAAATTCAAAATTTAATTATTAAAGTAAACATTATAATGGAGGATTAAATTTATTAAAAGGGTAAATGGTTGTTTTTATCTACACTTGCTAAATTGATTTTTAGTTATAAAGGAAAAAGGGGGAAACTTAAAAAAAGGGGGGGAATGTCCAACTTAGTAAGGAATATCGCCTTTGGGACTTTCTATTTATGAACTCAACTAAGAATTAAGTAAGGTGTAAGTCATTTAATAATTATAAGGGGATATTCAGACACCAAGGAGCATTTTTTGGAACGATTTTAGGCGGGTGAGGGAATAGGCAAATTTAATAAATTAATAAATTGATTTTCTGGTGCAACTGGGGGATTGGGAAACATGTGTATGGGGGGAGGTTTTTCCTAATTAAATAAATGAAAACAGAATCTAATGAGGGTTTGGGAAAGTAATCACTTGAAAACTCTATAAAAAGGATGGAAGAGGAGGAAAAAAAAGACATCTCAGTTGCGTAATGTTACACTGATGAAATTTTATCTTGAATGAGCATTCTCTTATAGGAGCTGGGATACCCAGCTCGGACAATGAGTGGTAGATCGATCTTGCGAGAAGTGTTGGGTGCTAGCATTCTATGGTATTGTGTATGTGTCCCCTTTGTGGGATGGGGAGCTCAAGGGGAATAAGAGTACCCCTAGCATTGGCTGGGAGGTACCTGTGAGGTCACATCGATTGCCAAGCAGGAGTTGGATGATGTGCATGCAGGAAAATGATTTCGAAGCATTTGAATTTGGATACGGTACACATGTGTATATTTTTATTGAATGGTAGTTAAATTTCCTATATATACATCTCTCTAACGTCGAAGGACGTGTGATTCACTGTGTTAAAAGTTTAGTTAATTTATGTCCCGGCTATTTACTCTTGTGAATTTGGTTGAAGGGTAGTTAAATTATGTTCCTGTGCCTTCAATTAAGGTTCTTCTATTGTGTTAAGGTTTATGTTTTATTCAACGTAATACTATCCATAGTTTACTTTTTCTTTCAGCGAATTGTCTTGATGAGCCCAACATTTTATGATTAGAGAATTCAAAGTTATCCTAGACTTATGCTCACTGTACTTTTGATTTGATTTCCAATGATGAAATGAAACTTTGATTGTAAATGACTTCTCTGTGGGTTTTTTTTATTGTTTTTAATACAAGGAGAAATTGTGTTTTTAACTTATGCTTCTTATCCTTAAAGTTATTAGTTTGTGCCTGAGTAGTCAGCCAGGAGACGAATTGACTGCGTTTCACTCCAATGTTAAATATTTAGATTCAAATTCCCTCCTTTATTGTGCATGGATAATAACTATAGGATCCTTTATGTGCCCAACAAGGAATTCTCTCTTGAGCATTTATTCCCTCCTTAGCCACTGTGATTATTGTGTTTTTACTCTCTGCAATTTCATTTTTCACTTGCCCATAATTCACTCTTAATTTGAATGACAAATTTAATGTGTAAACATGATTAATATTGTTTTTACTCTCAGCAAATTCGTTTTTAATTGCCCAACAAATTCCTTACTGTGTACAGCGAAAATTAATTCTTATTGTTCTATGATTTTGGTGGCTTTACTCAATGATATTTGCTTATGATTGTCTAACAAATTCCTTGTTGTGTACAAGATAGCACACTTAACTACTGTGTACGCTACTATATGGATGTACAAAATTTTAATTCCATGTGAAAAGCCTGGAAAACTTTATTTCTCTTGTCAAACACGCTTTTGAAGATTAAGGTCAATGGATTTGTGTTTTTTGTATCGCCATTTGACAACATTTCCACTCTTTCGTGTCCAAATTCAGTTCTAGAAGTATCATTCTAATCGATCCATTCCTTCCAATGATGTTCACTCTCTCCCCTTTGTCATAAGCAATCGCGACCTCACATGACTAAAATTCTATCTTGTATTTGTTCACCCTTTCAAGAGGTGTCATTGTCAAAATATTCTATTGCCAAACACCCATATTTTCCTCCCACAAGTTGACTATAGTGAACGAACACCATAGCAGAAGTGCATGTCATTCTCTCACGACACACAATAGAAATATTCATCCCTTATACCCCACAATCTCAATGATATGCAACCATTGGAACCTAGTCCTGCCTATTTCCGAGAAGTCCATCAACGATATATATTCAACGATAGAAGATTGGGTTCCTGCATTATAAATCACCATCATGTGTAGATGCATTGAGGTGCAGTAAATGGTTTTCCAATCTAAAATGGAATGGAAGAAGTGGTGGAATAATATTTGGTCAATCTCTAGGCAGTGTTTAATTTTCCATCACTCTGTCAAGGAGCTGTAGATGTTTGTTGATTTATTTTTAAATGGGTAAGGTGGCTTGGCGTGCATTGTTGGGTTACTTCTCTACTTCTCCAAAGGATTATTCATAGGTCAGTCCCTTGCAAATATTGTGGTTTCTTTTAGTTTCTTCCACGTGCAAGAACCCAACAAACTCACTTGGAATCCAATGCTTCCTACCTCAACGACCATATTTGTGTGTCAATGAGTTGTAATGTGTTCCTTAGAATATATCTGCCAAATTTTGTTTCAGGTGGTTGGATTTGTGCAGTGGGTTGCTAAATTTGTCCTTGAGATGGTATTCTTATCCTCTAGTGTCATCATTGTTCTTGATAGTGTAATTTCCCTTGCAGACTATAAGTTTTATTCCGTAAATAAAAATAATAATTATAGCATAATTTTCCTGTCATCCTGCATGCTTTATTATAATTTGAAACCTTCATGGCAAGTTTTCCTGACATGCTGGAAGGCCTAAGTATATATATCCTATTTGTTAGAGAAATAGGACCGTGGATCAATAAAACAAAACAAATGCAGAAACAAAACACAAAAGATACACAATACAATAAAGACATAGATTTACGTGGTTCACCCAGTGTGGGATACATCCACAAGAGAAATTGCCAGGTCCTTCCCTTATTGTTATCCAACATATGAAGGGATACAACCTACAAAAAACCCACTATAACTTCCTCTTCTTTCTCTCACAGTCTCCTATCTTAGAATACAATATTCACCATCAACCATAGAAGCAATACATTTCCCTCATAAAAGAGGGACATTCTAGGGAAAAAAACCCTAACATAATCTCTACCGTTATATCTGCGACCTTATAATGAATGGTCTAGATTTACAATGGAATTACAATATACATTTACAAGGCAATTTTTCCTTCAGGGGCTTCGCCCCTAAATCCCCATTGGGGGACGCTGCCTCTGAACCCCCACTTGCCCCCAAACCCCCCATCCAAGGGGATAGC
>JASDQU010735389.1:121052-148181 GCA_032191745.1 Picea mariana
CGTCCAATCATCACCATGTTCGACCCCTCTATATTACTTGCAACTCATCCTCTATGAAAAAAATAATAATAATTGACCTGCAAATCATCCCATACGGCCCAAGCGTTATAAAACTATGCAATGATACCAATGTGTGACATTCCCAGACATCGAATATGGGAACATCACTACAAAAATAATATAGATACCAAATACTAACCAACCCACTTCCTAGGTACCTCTAAATTCTACTTCTTGGGAAAATATGAATTTATGTTACCAATCTGTATTAATCAAGAAACATGTAACTAGAACATGAAATAATAAAGAAGCATGATAAACTATAAAAGAATTGACTAACATTCAATGCACAACAAAAACAACAAGCATGCATAATGTAAATACATCAAAGAGATAATTAATACACAACTCAATATAATTACAAAGGAAATATAGAGAGCACTTATGTTTTCAAATAACCATTCACCAACTGGTTGTAGATGTCAGGCATTCCACCCAACCATAAAAACCATTGTTCCAAATATCAATAGTAGGTCATCCCTGAGATAGGCCTATGAGTCCACAAGGATGGGTCATAGGCCAACTCTAACATGCAACCAACTATAAATCTTTCTTGGAAATTTTCCAAACACACAACAAGTACTATTTTACCAGCTCTCTTTCCCCTTTATCCCACACAACCCAAACAAATGAATCTCTTTATATGTAATGTGGTCGCTCAGCCTATTTCACTTATTTTCTATGGCTCTAGTGATATTGATGAAGAAATATCAATGTTGGAAACTCTAAGGAATCACAGTTGTGGAAAATTCTATACTACCATTATTCTCATGCACACATGCATTCATTTTCTCTTGGAATAATCAATAATTTCTTATATCCAACAAGAAATGGCTCCTCTCTCCCCATAATTCATTTCTCATTCCAAAACCAAGAGAAAGAATAAATCAAGAGCATTATTGCACAAGTAGTTGGTGGGGAAAATCCTGACCCAACCACGAAAATGGTGACAAATTAGAGAGCACCTACCCATTGTCACCTTAGCAAGGTGTCCCCATCACTTTATAGGTGGGGTACTCACCTCAAGGGAGGAATCTCGGTGACCCTAGGGGGGGATTGAGATGGGAAATGTGAAGTATGAACTGATGCCCCTAAAGGTCAAGTTTCTAGACAGAAAAGGGAACTTGGTAAATATTCTATAGGGTTGATTGAGGTTTCCAAATCTTTAAGTGACCTACAAAGAGATAATATCTTCCTAAGATACAAGGAACACCAAGATACAATGAAATAATATCAATTGGAAGAAAAAACAAATTCCCTACTAGAATATTTTAGTAATAGAATATATTAGGAATGAAATGTTAGAATAAGTTGGTAAACTAGTCCTAGAAATCAAGTGAAAGATACAAGAGATAAACTGGATAAAAACTAGTGAAACTCAATATTTAGAGACCAAGATACTAGCATAAAAATGTAAGCTTTCTTTAAACACTTTTTGCAGAAATATAAGTCATCCTTATGGATTTAACAAACAACTTATTACATAAATAATATCAATGACTAAAACTCCCCCAAACGTTTCCAAAAACTGCAACAAGCCTTGTAGTTTAACTGTGCAAACTTCGAGCAACTTTTAGTGTTTGATTAAAGAGTTACTAAAGAAGTTAGATTAGAGTTTTTGAAGTCCTAATGGCTGAAGACGAAATTTGTAACAGAAATAATAATTAATTGAAAAAATATGACACCATAGGGGAACAAGTAATCCAATAATATATAGAATTGATTTCACTTTGAACAACTTGAATTCTTGTAAAATCACGTTACCCAATGCAAGTAATTTTATTTCTCCAATGAAAACACTAGATTTGTTCCTTCAAGATATTGGGTAAATAGAGTGTTGTAGTTTAAGAGTTAGATCCACGATATCCCTATGGGTGTAAACACTCTTAATCCATAGGTCATGCAAATCAAGATTAGGTAAATCTAGGAGCGTGTACACCCTTGTACTCCTCCTAGCTATCTTGCAATAAAATGAATTATCAACTAGAAAATGAGATGAATATTAATGGAGGGTGTATACACTTATTATACTCCTAGGGTTTAACCAATACAATTCATGTAACAATTAAAAATAACTAACAATTTCATATTTTTCTTACCAATTTCAAAGAAATGCAAGATGTAACCTTAATTCACCAAGAACAAACCATTCATAAGAAAGAGAAAAGACCTCCAAGAGTTCCGAACCACATTATCTCCCCAAATCACCAAGATAAATCACCATAAGATATTTGAAAAAGAGAGAGATAGATCAAATTTCCCAAAAAGGGTGCAAATTTTAGCCAAATAGTCTTTTCACAATGGGAGAGTTATGCTAAAAATAACATTCACATGATCTCTATTTATTAAAAATGTCTAACTCTTAGTTTTTCCACTTAGCAAAGGTAAAACATAAGAAAAGGGGTCAAAAACCATTATCTTACCCCTTACATCAAAATAGTATTAAATAATTGATCTTAAAAATTCACTTTTGCACAAAACAAACCCTAAAGTATGTTGGCATCACCCCTTTAGGGGACATTTTGGAACTTGATAAAGTCATTGGATAAGATGTGGAAGTTGTTGGGACTCTTTGAGCCTCCTCATCATGTTCTAATCAGTTTACATGTGTTATTCAGTGAAAATATCCCAAGTGCCATTGTGTACCTCCAACACCACCAAACCCTAGCCCCTTCTTGACGTAAACCCTCAAGGAGGTGACTCTTTTCGTCTCCTAGTAAAGTTGTTTAGGTGGCACAATATAGGTTAGGTAAGTCATGATGTATTATATGCCTCCAAAGGAATGTCTTTGTCATCCAACATGCATACCCTATGCATCCATCTAATGGGATTATTGCCCCATGGAAGCCCAAGCTAGGCTTGTTCTCCCAAAATTGGCCACCAAGCAAGGTCCTCCAAAACAAAAGGGTACGCCCTCCAAATATCTCAAGTCAAATATATCATGACAAGTGTAAACCACTTCTTATAATAAAGGAACCTAAACATGTGCATCAAAACTACCTCATAAAATTAAACAAATGCTCAAAACCCTATACAATTGACCAAGTTTAAGTATGGGAAGGGTGTCATAGGAGTCTTATTGGGTAAACTAAAGCCTTCAAGTAGGAAGTGCTCCCAAGTATGGTCTCTCAAGGTAATTTAGTGGGTGATGAGATGGAATGGATTTGGAGTTCATAGGTCGTTGAGTTTTCATGACATACAAGGGCTTGTATTATTTCATTCACGGGTTCCTTTGTAGAGGGTGTGTAGAAGCTTGGTTTGCCATGATTTTTTTCCAATACCATATTCTTGTCATTATTTAATTATTTCATGTTTTAAGAAAAGTGTTGAAGGCCATTTTCCTATAGCATTGTCTATATAATGACAATTCCATTCACAAACACCTCACGTAAATGAGAAGGTTGTCTCATGATGAGACCCCCTTTCTCTCAGTTGTGTAACTGAGAGTCACTACCCTAGTGATCCAGATTATTTTGAGCATGAAATGAGAGAGGAGATATAGAAAATAATTATAGAGGGATATTTCAAGGGATCCAATAATATAAAAAACGTATATTAGAGATATAACAATAAAAACATAGATACAATAATACACAAATTATATTCATGAGAGAAATGTACAAAAACTGTAAAAATACAAAGTGAAGGAACTCGCTAGAATGGTGGAAGTTTATCTCTGAGAAGATATGTGATGACTATGCTCATTCACAAGAAGATTATTATTACAATGAGGCTCCAAAGGAATTTTTAACATAAATAAAATCCAAAATGCTAACAGAATAATATGAAAAGCCGAAAGGTTTGCAGGCCCCGATGGGGTTAGTTTATACGTCAACTTCCGGGGGGCATAAATTTTTCATACTATATATGTTTGGGGCACTTGATACACTATTGGAAAGGTCTAGTCAATAAGAACACATTATTAGTGGCCAAAAAAATTGTGTTTGGTGATAACCTGGGCCCGAATTTCCAAAAAACATCGTTTAGGGCCTCAAAACGGCCCTGGAAGTTTGGACCCAAAAAACTGCTAAAAAAACTCCCAAGGTGGAAAAATATTTTTCAAGCAAGTGGAATAATTGGGTGGCCATGAATATCCACCTGTATAAATCCTCCACCCTTAAAATGAAATGGTCCCCATTGCATCAAGTTCCTAGGGAATATTTTGTTGAACCTTGTTGAGATTCTTGTTGTGTTGAAGAAGTTGTCATGCTTAGCCTGTTGAAGGTTGTCACAAAACTATTGTTGGTGGGGTTGAATCTATTCAACCAAACTATTGTAGCTAGGATTGTGTAGGAAGTGTGTAGGGACCCTCATAGCTGAAGAAACAATATATTTTTTCTCTTCTGCAATCTACTTTTGTTAGATAGAAAGTTCTTGGGTCGAGGCTGCAATGGCTGCAATGTCCTTTTGTTCACCTTTTGAACATAGTGTGAAGAGGGTGAATTTTGCGGTATGAGAGAATACCTTACGACATTGTTTTGGTGGGATGGTAGTCAAAAATACCTTTGGTATCTTGTAGAGCTAACCCCCTAGAGTATAAATGAAATTACGGGGTCGAATCTCATAAAAAGCATGATTCTTTCACATATATGGTTGGCCCAAAATAACACAATACCTCATTCTTGAAGGGCTTGATGTCATAGGATAGGAGACACTCATGGATGAAACAAATATTATGTCCCTAGCGAAGCCACCTGATGTTGTATGATTGCGGGTGTGGTGTTGTCAAAACACCCAATTATTTGATGACCTATGTTAAGATGGGGTTCTTATGGCTTTTGCTATCTAGAATAAAATGTAGTGGGGTCCCCTTCACCCGTATTTGTGAATGGAAGAGGAACTTCCCCTCTTCAAGATTTTCTGGTTCTTCTGGTTGAATTTTTTTGGTTGTGAAGGTGGAAATGGGTATGTGTCGATGATCTATCTCCTTCCATTATTTTTTGCATCATAGTTTGAATCTGGGTTCATCTATTTTTCTTTGATCTTGGACACCAATTACTATTTTGAGTGAAATTCATCAATGTTGTGCCAGGGTATTTTGTGGAAATCTCACCACTTTCCAATGTCATTATTCATCTTTCTCTTATCCTTATTTTCCTATGTCTTCGAATCGTTTTTGGAAGGTTTTTTACTAAGGCCTTTTTTATCATACTTTACTTTTTGTGAATTTGTAGACATGAACTCTTTTTTTTTTTGGTGCTTAAACTTTTTCTCAATTCTGACAACATATCGATAAGCATCTCCCAATGATGAGATGTCCAAAAACACCATTTCAAATTGGATGTACCTGTGTATATCCCCATGATATTTTAGAACCAATTATCGCTCAGAATATTTGATACCAAGCTTGGTGCACAAGGTATGGAAGGTATTGGTGAACTCCAACATTTCTTGGCCCCTCTCTTAACGTAGCTTGGTCCAACTCATGTACTCTTCTTCATAGTTTCCAACATGGTAATATTGTTCCTTGATGGCATCTATGAAAGGTTCCCGAGTGGGTTTTCCCTCGAACATTCCAGACTACTCTATGGAAATTTTATCACAGTAAGTTTCCCACCAATGTTTGACATGGGGAAGAGCCTTAAGGAGAACGAAGGTGATCTTTTCCCTATCAAAAAAATTGTGCACAGAGAAATGACATTCTAGCATATTTAACAATTTTTCAAGAGAATTTGCATCTAGATAACCTTCAAATATGGGGATATCAAAATTAACTTGTACATTGAAAAGAGTGGTGCCTCCAAAGTGGTTTCTTTATGAACATGCATATATTTTTATTGACAAACATCGAAGGATTTGGGAAAAAATATCCATCAT
The DNA here is from genome assembly GCA_032191745.1 of Picea mariana. NCBI lineage: Eukaryota > Viridiplantae > Streptophyta > Pinopsida > Pinales > Pinaceae > Picea > Picea mariana. The sequence continues at coordinate 126,930 of JASDQU010735389.1, forward strand.
TTTGTTCCTTTGTCACATGATAAAATTCTCTAGCAACATATGATGTTTCTCTTTTCTTACACAATGGATGGTTTCTTGGGAATTCGAGAGAAATTTTCCATAAGAAAGAAAATATCATGACCCAAATTTTTATACTCCAGCCTTGTTTGGGACATGCACTAAAAAATGACCAAGAGTATCCTACTGTGATACCACTGATCCATATTATGTTTAGCTTGAAATGAGAGTGGATATATAAAAAATAAATATATAGAAATATTGCAAGGGATACCATAATATAACATATATATATATATATATATATAAGATATATAACAATAAATGCAAATATATAGTAATATAGAATTTCTATTAATGATAGAAATGTACAGAAACTGTAAAAATACAGAGTGAAGGAACTCGCTAGAATATTGGAATATTATCTCTGAGAATATTTGCGAGGGATATGCTCATTCATGAGAGTATGCTTATTTCAATGAGGCTCCAAAGTCCTTTTAACATAAATAAAATCCAAAAACCTAACCCCTGAAGATGAAAAGTTAAAAGGTTTGAGGGTCCTGATGGGGGTAGTTGATACATCAACTGCATAGGGGCATAATGTTTGCATACGTTCTCTGTTTGGGGCGTGTGATACAACATTGGAAATTTCTAGTCGAGAATAACCCATTATGATTGGCCTAGGAAAATTATTTTGGTAGTCATCTCGGCCCTAAATGCCCCCAAAAAATCATTTAAGTCCTCAAAGAAACCCCGAAAGTTTGGGACTGGAAAAATTGTCGAAAAAATGCCAAGGTGAAAAATTGTTTTTCAAGCCAGTGGAATAGTTGTGTGGCCACTGATATCCACCTAAATCACCTTGATTGCTGACTGAATGATGGTAGTTACATGCCACTAAATACCTATTATCATGATCTAACTTGTAATGAGACCTCCCATCCTCCAACTAACCCAGTAGGAATTCATTATCATTTATTTTTTAGGTCCCCCTTTTTTTTACAAAGAAGAATTTCATTTATTTCTTGGGTGATCCCTGAGTGAAGCATATTGAATGTTTATATATATTATTTTATATTTTTATCCAACAAAAATACCTCTTAGCCTTTATCCCCTTCTTCCCATGAATTGAGATACATGTTATAGAAAAATCCCCCTATGGACAGGTGGATCTGCCCTCAAATTCTAGACACCTAATACTGAGACAAAAAGATGTAAATGGACACTAACATCCCTTTGATATTTTATTAACTAGTTGAGAAGAGAGAGAAGGAGAAAGGGTTTGATGCACCTATTTCCACTGTTTGTCCTCATTGCTCCAATTTGAGCTTGATTTCCAAAATCATCCACACATATTGATACCTGTAAACCATGGATAACAAAGAGACACAAGGAAACTCCTACTCTAGCATACTAGATTAATCAAATTCATCTACCATAGACAAGCATATGTAAATATACATAAACTAGAATGAAATAGGCCAATAATGTATTATTGATAACATCAAAAAGAAACTTACAATCTATAGATGCAGTTGCAACATATTCTCCAAGTCCTCTTGATCCAGCCCTTACATGATGCTCCCAATATCATAAGATTTATATCCAAAATATTCCTCCCAATATCATAGTTAAGATACCTCTAATCTTCATCCATCTTCTCCATGGAAAAACCTCATTATATAGGATTTGGAGGCTTAACCACCATGGCGAGGATCCCTCATCATATGAACTAAAATGGGATCTCCAAGATATTTAGGGAGAAAATATAACTTAAGGATTTTAGGGAGGAAATATCTCTCAGGGATTTTAAGGAGGAAATATTTCAACCATTCGTGATATCCTCAACCTCCCCTTAAAAATAAGAAACCAAATTTGAGGTGGATTTTCACACTAAATTATTTTCCTTTTCATGAATATCAATCATTAATTCATGTGCACATAATATTTTGACCTTCATATAATATATTTCTCCTCCACATTGACTAGGGATTGTGACATAGGTGACTTCATGGTGTGAAGGTGTATGAAAAACTTAGTGTAACATCCTCGGCCACCAATAGACCGGGAAACGCCACCAACACAACACTTCACTAAACTATGATAATGCTACCCAAACAACCTGGCCTTCCAACAACCTGGGTAACGCTACCACGTGGAATCGTACACACACACACACACACACACACACACACACACACATATATATATATAACAAGAATTTTAACGAAATTAAAACACTTATTTAAAATAAACACATAATTATTGATACAATACAAATGCAATTGAGATTGATAGTGAGTCCACAAGAAACGAGACACATGATACATTTCTAGTAAACCAAACATGCATAAAATACATAATTAAACACATAAATGATACTTCTTTTTTAGTTGGAGTAAATCCGCCAAATGCATGCAGACCTTCCATGAACCTCCGAGCCTTAGACCGTGCTACTGATCACTCTCAGCAGTAGCTCACGCCGATTTTAGACTAAACTCCACCAAGAAAGGGAATTATAGGCTTGGAAAGGACAACAAGTAAGTTGCACAAAGCAACAGGAAGGATATTTTATCGCAGGAACCACTTATGCCCACAACACACAAACCCTCATTCCTCACACACCTGCTTCACCCCAGGAGGATACACCTTCAATAATACAAGTCCATCAACTAGTACACATCCCTTACTTTGGGATTCAGTAGCAGGTTGGACCAAAAGTCTCAGAGTATTGTGGCAGCTACAAGACTCCCTTCCAGGAGAACTCACTTCCCAACAGACTCTCTCACCTGGGAGAGTTGCTCACAGTTCTGATAACCAGTCTTCAAACTAGCTATAGTCAGGTACGGTTGACAACAACAACAATAGTAACGGCAACAACAATAAGGAAAAATGGGTATGGACACCCAACAAGAAAACAACCTAAAACTAAGTCACAACACGTCTCAGGCAGCTACAATTACATCAGGCTCCACATGAAACAACAAAGGATGACTTTCTCGTTTATGGTTTTATAGGTGCAAGAGGTATGTCAATTTTATTCAATGTAGAGGAATGAATAGTTCATGTACAGGATGGGAGAATGGCAGGATGACCAACCATCTTGTGAGGGTTCCCTTCACTATGCGTAGGTATGTTGATGTAAACACAGAGGGAAGAACAGTTCAGACAGAGTAAGACTAGTGAAATCAGATGAAGGATGGTAGAAAATGACTCTCCAACCCCCCAACACACCTGAGGCTTCATATTTTAACTGCATGATCCCAGGTCGACACTTATCTTCCTGGATCTGCATGCACTCCATTTAGCTTACGTCACTAGCCACAAAGAACTTGGGATAACAAAAACATATAATGTTCACTTTAGTATTCAATAAATAATATTAAAATATTATTCCTCTAGAGGTAATCCCCCCTATCTTAGCCCCTAGGCCCAAATACTTATCCCCCCTTCCTTACACTACCTAGTGGGGCTTATTCACCCATAACTCTTCTTCATGGAGGGTCTACATGCATCAGTGTTTATATTTTTATTAATGATCAGCATAATTACATATACAAACAAAATATCAGGCTCCTGGCCTTCGCATATAGCTCACCAGCCTAATAACACATAAGTATTTCATCTTACAACCACTTGTCTCACCAGCCTATAAAAAAAAATTATGATTCAGAAGGGCCTCAGTCTTAGAGTATTACAATCCCCTCCCCTTATTTTTTCTCTATCCTCAATGCAACTTATTTACAAAACAACAACAAGATTTCCAAAATCTTCAAAAAGATGTGGGTACCCTGCCTGCATAACATCTTCATGCTCCCATGTTGTGTCCTCTGGACCATACTAGGTCCATTGGAATTTTACGGGCCCTATGGCTCAATTTCAAAGCTCCTTTCTTTTCTGGTCCAGCATATGCACCATATGCATTAGCAAGACTCCTTCTTGCTCCACTTGAATCACATTCCAATCGATTACATGATTAGCATCAGGTATATATTTCTTAAGCAATAAAATACGAAAAACATTATATATAGTCATCGATGTATGTAATGCAATCATATATAAAACTGGTCCTATCCTTTCTATGATTCAAATGGTCCACAAAATCTAGCTACTAACTTGGAACCGTTTCCCAACTTTAGGGAACTTTTGTTAGCTTTTACTTTTAGAAAAACATGATCACCCACTTTGATCTCCATGTGGATTGTGTTCTTATCAATATAACTCTTCTACCTGTCTTGGGAATATTTAAAATTCTACTTAATATTCAACATTTGTTCTTGCATTTCCTTGATAAACTCTAGCCCAACCACTAACCTATCAGGTGCATTATTCCAGCTTACTGGAGTATTGCACTTTCTGCCATAAAGTGCTTCAAATGGGCTCATTTTCAATGATGCTTGATACCCATTGTTGTAGGCAAATTCTACCAAGTGTAGGTAGTATTCTCATTTAGATGGTTTTTCCATCACATATATCCTTATCATATATTCTATCACTTGGTTCACCCTCTCTGTCTACCCATCAGACTTAGGATGATAAGCAATGTTGAACTTCAGTTTTGTTCTGAATCCTTTGAACAACCCCTTCCAGAACTTTGAGGTAAATTTTGGGTCCCTGTCAGACACAATTGTCCTGGGAATACCGTGCAATCATGTTATTTCCCTCATAAAAATATAAAAAACATTAGCTTCCTTATGAGTAGTCTCCAATGGAATAAAATGGGCAGCTTTCGTAAGCTTGTACACCACCACCATGATTGAATCATGTTCCTTTCCTTTTTTGGGAAATCCTGTGATGAAGTTTATTTTCACCACTTCCCACTTCCACTCAGGCATGGGTAAAGATTTTAACAACCTTGTTGGGTGCCTGTGCTAAGCTTTAACCTTCTGGAACTCCATACATTTGGTGATGCATTCAACAATCTCTTTCTTCATACCTAGCCAAAAGTAATGGATCTTAACTATTGCCAAAAGTTTCCGATATCTAGGGTGCCCTGCATAAGGTACATTATGAATCTCATTCAAAATCATAAGTTTCAATTCCTAGACATCAGGTACATAAATTTTTTTCTTGTACAGAAGTATTCCATCAGTCTCTAATTTATAATTCTCGACTTTCTATGGCATCTTACCTTGTTGTAGCTTTGCTACCAAATCCTTGTATTGCAAATCTGTATTTGTAGCCTCCAAAATTCTTCTTTTAATATCAGTTTGGTAAATGATAATGGTTTTATCATGGAATTCATGCACTCTCTTGTTGAGTGCATTGACCACTTTGTTTTCCTTTCCTTTTATATGTCTGATATCAAAGTCGTACTCCCAGAGAAACTCCAACCACCTATTTTGTTGAGCATTCAAGGTTGGCCGATCAAACAAATATTCCAAAACGTTATGTTCTATCCTCAGTTCAAACCTTCTTCTCATGAGGTAATGCCTCCATTTCTTTAGAGCATGTACTATGGATTCCAACTCCAAATCATGAGTTGCATAGTTCCCTTCGTGCTCTACTCCTAATAAAAAGAGAACTTGCTCAATTTGGCATACAATTGGTGCTCTCTTAGCACTTGTAGCACCATCCTCAAATGATGTTCATTCTCTTCCTTCGACTTAGAATACACAAGGATGTCATCTAAAAAGACTATGACAAACTTATCTAGATATTCCTTGAATACACCATTCATGAGGCACATAAAAACAGTGAGTGTGTTCAACAACCCAAATGACACCACTATGAACTTGTAATGACCATACCTTCTTATAAAGGTAGTATTCATGATGTATTCATCCTTTATCCTTACTTGGTGTTATCCATACCTTAGATCTATCTTCAAAAATATCTTCGCATCCTTCAACTAACCGAAGAGGTCATCAATCCTCGACAGAGGATATTTTTTCTTTACACTTACTTTGCTCAATTGTCTAGAATCGATACACAATCTCAACATCCATAATTCTTATTCATGAATAGGATTGGTGCACCCCAATGTGACACACTTGGGCATACATACCCCTTCTTTAGAAGCGCTTCAAGCTACAACTGTAGTTCTTTTAGCTCTAGCATACTCATTATGTAAGAAACTTTCAACACTGGAGTTGCTTTAGGCATCAAGTCAAAGAGAAGTCGATATATCTTTTTGGAGGTAGTTTGGGTACCTCTTGGAATACATCTTCAAACTCTTTTAGTACCGCATGATCTTCAATATTCGACACCTTATCCTTAGTTGTTTCCTCCACATGAGATGCAAATAATTGACAACTTTTCCTGTAGCACATCTTCAGCTGCATTGTTGAGATTTATCTGATAGCAACAACTCTGGGAATTCCTTGGATTGTTCCTCAATTCCTTTCCTCATCTAGGAAAGTGAAGGACTTGTTAAGATAGTCCAAGATGGCATGGTGGTGGTCCAACCAATCCATCCCAATTAGAAAGTCATAAGAACCTAAAGGAAGAATGTTCAATTCATCCTTTGTGCTCAGTCCATTCATGTACACTGGACAAGACTTAACTAACTTAGTGACGTTCCTCTTGGTTCCTATAGCCAACTTCACTAACCAATATTTTTCATGTTTTCTTCTTAACAATTGAAAACTTTCCACCACTCTAGGATCTATATAACTATTGATAGCCCTAAATCAATTAAATTAGTAATGGCATGGTTGTTGATCATACCTTTCACTTCAATCATGCGTGATTGATATTATGCTTGCTTGTTGTCTAGGTCTGCGTAGATCCTTGGTATTCTACTGGTCATTTCCTCCACTATTTCTTCCTACTGAACATTGTGGACAACTCTCACTTCATCATTTTTGTGGGGGAAATCTATGTACCTATGATTTCCTTTACAGCCCCAACATTCTAGAGGTGGTGGTATTGGAATTTTTCCACCCATTTTAGCCTTCCTGGGCTCTCTAAAAGATGGTTGTCCTTGATGATTGTTCCTGAAAAATAGTGGTTTGTTTCCCTTTTTCCTATGCTCCCTCTTAAACTTTTTCTTGTCTTCCCAAGATTTTTGGAAAGTAGTCTTTTCTTTTTGTTGATCATATAAGAATTCTTCTCTCCTTAAAGTTTCTTCCATAGTCTTTTGCTCATCATACCGGATCTTTTCATTGATGGAAGATGGAAGTCCACTCATATATCTTTAAATTTTGACAGTCTCATCCTTGATGAAAGGAACATACTTCAACAATTCTAAAAAACTTTGTTCATACTCATCAATGGTCATGTTGCCTAGCTTGAGTTCAAAGAAATATTTCATCTTTTTGTCATAGTACCTCTTATTTAAGTACTTCTTTTAAAAATTATTCTTGAACTCTCTCCAAGTAACATTCTTATCTCTGACGTGTTCTACTTGCACAAGATTCTCCCACCATACAGATGCCTTTCCTTTAAGTTGGTAAATGGAAATTCTTCCCTCTGCATGAGAAGAATAGTTTTGCAGTTGGAAATATTTCCTCATGCCCAATAGCCAAGTCTTGGCATCTTCATCTTTCTGGTGTTCTCCATCAAAAGTAGGAGGTTTAATCTTGTTCATTTCACCCTTTAGTTCATCCACTCCAGATCTCCTATGTTTTTTGGTAGGATATAGGCTTGAAGTATCATTTGCCTCCTTATTGGAATGTTTTGGGGAGTGACGATGATGCATGCTAACACTTATTGATATTCTTTTCCTCTTAGGGTTCTTGTGATTCCATGTTTTGCTTGAGTTACTCTGCTTATCCAACTTCCTTTCGAATTTTTCTAGACTTTGCATCAACTTTAAGTTTAATTTTCCTTGTTTATCCCTGGCTTTTATGACCTTTCTGTTATTAGCTCGGTGAACCTGGGCATCTTTCCACAATCATTCAATGATTTTCACCATATGCTCTTCCTTTTCCATCTCTCCTCCATGCCCATTGCAGTTGGATTCTTCCCCTCCTAAATGGACATCCATTCCTTTTACTTCATTCTCTTAACTAGAAGCATTTTGTGCCTCCTCCATTTATCTATACTATTTGGTAATTCTACTATGTGGTAATTCGTTGTGGTCCTGACACTTGTTGAACTTTTCAAAACACAATGTGGAGTCAACCAAAATTTGTTAGTCCATCATTCCTTAACAATTCCCACAACATTCATAAATCAATCTGAATTAAGAAAACATTCATATTTCATTCTATGTGATTCTCGTTCAATGAAAAATCCCCACAGATTTCTTCTTTTGGAGCTCTTCTTTGCTAATTTTTCACACACTAGCCCCTTTCTCTCAGTCCCCAACCCACGCGACCATGGGTCCTAACCATGTGCTAGATCAATAAGCACTTACTTGGGCCTTCGGCCTCCAGCTTAGGAATATTTTCAAAGAACAAAACAATGATCACCCAAAGTTCCGAGTTACCGAACTCGCACAGTAGGGAGGATTAATCATCCACATCTACTCAACATCCAATGGTTGATACTCATTGTCAAAACTTAGGTGTTTGATTTGTGGGACTTTGGGACTTTGGAAGATTTCACATCCACACACCCCGAACCCTTAATCTTCAAACACTCCCACATCACCTTAGGTGACATTATTATGTTACATCACTTAATGTTTTCCCAATTGTGGGGGGATGCAATGGTGGTTTGGAGTAACCCACCTTTCATCCTACAATTCTTTTAACATTGACATGTAACCCATTAGTGAAACCGCAGTTTGGATTGTGGGACCGACTTGGAGAATTAACTTCTGTGCAACTTGAGTCCCCACAATGCCTTATGGTCGTTGATCTTGATGTATCGTTATCAACACCAATGTGGGCCCTATGACCTTTAACTATGTTACGTAACCTAGGGCCCCACTAGCCTAGCTCATACAGGCTGCCATATGGAGGAATACTAGTGGTTGATACATGGTTCATGCACTATGTTCCAAATGCCATTTCAATCTTCCATGGGTTCGAAACCTACTAACACATTCCACACATCCCATGTGTCCACGTCACCTCCAGGTGACATCATCATGAATCATGACTTTGACTCTTCTAGCTTCAGAGTTTGTGAGTTTCAACTCCTCTGCACTTGCTTTTGCTTGGAGCTCTTTCCCCCAAAGTTCATGATCTGGCAATGTGTGCCCTTCGTAAAAGACAATTTTTATCTACTTCAAGACTTCAGAAGTTTGTCACACTCCATAGTTCAATTCCTCTAAAGTGACATTCCTTTGTTTACCTAGAAATAAATCTAATGGTCACGACTCCTTCCAACAACATATTTGATGATTGTTGGTGCTCCTCCTCCTGAGCTTCATTTCTCGAACCCCTTTCTCCTTATAGGGTTGCTTAGAAACTTTGTGTCCCTTCACGATAAAACTCACTCTATTTCTATCAATCTTTTTGAGTCAAAGACTCTATCGATGCACTCTTTTCCCTCAGGGACACTCTGAACCTCGAATTTTGTCCCTTTCAACAGCAGTTCACTCTAAAATCCTTGTCTCATTAACCACTAACATGGCCCATCCAGGATCAGTTTTGTAACTATTTTATGATACCATATTGTAACATCCCCAACCATAAATAGGTCGAGAAACTCCACCAACACAACACTTCACTAAATCCTGATAACGCTACCTAAACAACCTGGCCTTCCAACAACCCGGGTAATGCTACCATGCATAATTGTACATATATATATATAACATGAATTTTATTGAAATTAAAACACTTATTCACAATAAACACATAATTAATGCTAACATACATATGCAATTGATATTAACAGTAAGTCCACAGGAAATGAGACACATGATAATTTTCCAATAAACCAAACATGCATAAAATACATAATTAAACACATAAATAATACTTATCTTTTCGCTGAAGTAAATCCACCAACTGCATGTAGACCTTCCACAAACCTCCCAGCCTTAAGTTTCACTACTCATCACTCTCAGTAGTAGGTCACCCCTGAGCTGAGACTAAACTCAATCGGGCAAGGGAATCCTAGGATTGGCAAGGACAACAAGGAAGTTGCACAAATAAACAAGAAGGATCTTGTATCTGAGGAGCCACTTGTTTCCACAACACACAAACCCTCATTCCCCACACACCTGCTCCACCCCAGGAGGATACAACTTCACTAATACAAATATATTAGCTACTACACCTACCTTACCTTGGGATTTAGCAATAGGCTGGACTAGAAGTCTCAGAGTATTGTGGCTACTACAGGACTCCCTTCCAAGAAAAATCAATTCCCAACAGACTCTCTCACCTGGGAGAGATGCTCACAAGTATGATAACCAGTCTTCAACTCAGCTACAGTCGTGTACGGTTGAAAAAAACAACACCAAAAATAGCAACAACAATAGGGAAAAATGGGTATGTACACCCAAGAACACAACATCCTAATGCTAAGTCAAAACATAGCTCATGAAACTACAATTGCATAGGGCTCCACACTAAAAAACATAGAACGACTTTCTCATTTCTTGTTTCAGAGGTACGAGAAGTATGTCAAGGTTAGACAACGTAGAGGAAAGAATGGTTCACGTATAGAATGGGATAATGGTAGGAAAACTGATCTTCCCATGAGGGTTCCCTTCACTATGCATGGGTATGTTGATGCAAACGCAAAGGCAAGAATGATTTAGATAGATTAAAACCATGAAAATGAGACTAAGGATTGCAGAAACATGACTCGCCAACCCCCCAACATAGTTGACTCTTCAGATTTTAACTGCATGAGCCCAGGTTGACACTTGTCTTCCTGGAGCTGCATGCTCCCCACTTAGCTTACGTCCCTAGCCACCAGGAACTTAGGAGAAAAAAAACATATAATGTTCACTTTAGTCTTCGGGAAATAATATTAAAATATTGTTCTTCTAGAGTTAAGGCCCCCTATCGTATCCCCTAGGCCCAAATACTTAGCCCCCCTTCCTTACCCTACCTAATGGATCTTAGTCCCCCATAACTCTTTTTGGTGGAGGGTCTACACATAGGAGTGTTTCTATTTTTATTAATGATCTTCATAATTACATATACAAACAAAATATGAAGCTCCTGACCTCGACATCTAGCTCACCATCCTAATAACACATAAGTCTATCAACTCACAACCACTTGGCTCACCAACCTATAAGAAAAAATTACAATTCAGAAGGGGCTCGGTCTTGGGGTATTACACTTAGTAAGGTGCATATGACACTTTTACGACACTTGTGAAACTTAGGGATAGGTACCTATTTGATGTGTAACACTATGCCCCCTAAAGTGTGAGGTAAGAAGAGAAACTGATGGCCAGAAAAGTTTACAATTATTTAATGCAAGGGTGTGGATTTGGAGAACCTAGAAGAAGATGAAAACAAGCATCAAAGAATATTAATATATGTTCCATTTTTTAGGCAGGCATGTCTATGCTTGGAATACGAGATGACTCAAAGCATGGCCTCCGACTAATAAACTATAGGTCAATGAAAAATATTGACGAAGTATATGGCCACCAAAGATACAATGTGGATCCATACCTCCATGACATGAATTTATCGTAGCCACTAAAAATACACAGTGGAGATACGAGATGATAAAACATAGACATGGACCAATACAATGTGTATCTATGTGAAAGTCTATATCTCCTTCGCAACCTAGGAAAAGAAGAAAATAGAGTGAATGTTCAACCTAGGGTCTTCATCCCAATCCCGATGTGGTACGGATCTAGCCATGTGAATAGATTTTTTTATGTCGAACATGGTAGAAACCACTTTATTATCGTTCATTGAGGTAAATCATTAACAAGTGCAAGGGAAATCACTAGTGATGTCAATGACTCCCAAGGTACCCTAGTACAATCCAACGAATGTGAATAAATGAGCTAACATTGAACATTCACTGAATCATCTGATCAGATGTAAATGATGTAAACCTACTGTCTAAGGCAAGGAGGCATGCCATTGTGGCATGTAGATCCCAAGGTACTAACTGGTTTCTAATTCTATTTCCCAAATGATGTGGTTAAGTCGACAGGAAAATACTCGTTGAATGAGGGCTTTGATGTATCCCCCATCATCGACAAAAAAATGACATAGGAAAGTGATATAAGATGGTGAATCAAATGAGTATGGACTGACACATGTATTGAAATGAAAAATACTGCAGATGGATGGTTTGAAGTAAAAATTCCCTTGAGCATGATGAGACACGAAAACTAACTTGGAAGCATTGACTCGACGAGTACTAATATTGTAATGTGATGGAAATAAGATAACTCTTTGACTGGATGAAAAAGTATGGAAACACATGGAATTGGTATGACTTAGAGTCAAGTATATTACCCAACTATAAGACGGGACATAAACAAGGGCCATGTTCAAGGAAGACAAAAGATGTTATAAAGGATTCTCAAAAACTTGACCCACTTTCTTCAATTTCCCCCCCACCCAGATAGATGAGTACCTCTTTTTAATTTAATGAGATCGAGGAGGATAACACATGCTCAATATAACTCACCTTCAATAAGATCATCTTCCTTTGTTTAACAAATTGGAAGAAGTAAGGGTTCAGTCCCATATGGGCCCTTCAATGTATAGCTTAGCGAGTCCAAAGAAGGAAAACTTTGTGCTTTTTCATGTTTCAAGAGTTTGAAAATAACTTAAAGGTGACTCCAGGGTTATCCTTTTTCGTAATTTTAGTCTCGCAAGGCCGAAAAAGAAATAAAATAAAACTCGAAAGATGCCCTTTCAAACCTTTTAATGAGTGTGAAAGGAAGCAAGATCACTCAACAATATTTTCATGTTTAGAGAGTCTAAAAAGATATTAAAGGAAACTCGAGGGTGTTCCTTTCTTGTATAACCTTTACAAGTCTGAAAAAGTGATAAGAATTTTCTTGGTCACATTTTCATGTATTTACGATCACGAGAAATAACAAAGACTAAGATCGGTATTGGTTTCATTTTTACACAAGCTTGAAACAAAATTAAACTTATGCTTGTAAATTCCCAACGTAATTTCCAAATGTAGGGATACCCATGGATGGTTGGTACTTTTCCCCTATTTTGAAATGATAGTTTCTTAACTCCAGAATGATAATCAAAGTCTTGAGAAATTCCCCCCCAAGCTTCATTTCATTCATCGACTTTGAGGTTGTCACCAATTTTTGTACTAAATGGAGAAAAAGGATAAGGGTGGATGAAAGGATGGTATGAGCTTTCCATGAGGAAAAAAAACTATGCTCAAAACCTATATTTAGTGTTTTAATGATCTTTCCATAGAGAAGAAAAATGTTTCTCAACCTCTCCTTGATCATGGATTTTAAGAGGACAATACTTTGGAAGGAATACATGTCAAGGGACAAAAGTCATCCATGGCTTCTAGGAGATCTTTGCTAGATGGAAGAAAAACACTCTTGAAGGAATACATGTCAACGGCCTCGATAAGTCTAGGGATATATGGCTCTAATATCCCTATCAAAGAGATGACCATGTCAACTACCCAATCTAAGTCAGGAGAAGGGAGATATTCTCTCTCATGTAGGGTTGAATGGATGGGGCAATTCCTTACATAATTGACCCGCGACGGGGAAAAAATCATTGCCATGTATGGACCATGTAGGGAATTTGGATGGCTGAACATCAGATGAGGGTCAATGAATGAAATATGGTCTAACATTACTAAGTTTCCATTGTGATGGAAACACATCATTCAAAAAAGAGTGGACACTGAATCTCTCATAACATAAACATAGTCTCACCCGAGGAGCAGGTTAAATTCCAAGCGGTCATGAACAACCATCACATCAATGTAGACTATTTTTCCTCCCAAAGTAACCATAAACTGAGGAAGGATCCCTAAAGGTTGGATAACTCTTTTTTCAAAGGTCAAAAGATTTTGAGTCATGGGTGCAAGCTGTGGTGAACCAAAATATTTCCAAGGATTCGCGAATAAGATGCTAACATAAGCAACTTCATCTATTATAGTGTTAAGAATATTCCTATCACAAACTTGCACATTGATTTGGAAAGGAACGTAAGAAGGAAGATGATGTTCTATCAAATGATTCCAATTAATAGAAATCTTTTGATTGCTCGAATGGGTTGTCGTCGGGACAAGAGGATTGCCCCCTTTTCTGGGTGGATCAGTATTAATGAGGTAGACCTGAGCGACATCCTCACTCTTTAAATGAGTGGGATTGACCGATTAAAGAACCATATCAACCACTTTGGTTGCACTCTTCTAGGGAGGAGTGGGACTGCCCACTTGGGCACTCCTTAATGGAGGAGTGGAATCAATCAGTGATGGAACTAGATCGACTACTTTTTCACTCCTCAAGGTAGGAATGGGATCGATTAGTGATGGAACTATATCGACCACTTTGGCACTCCTCAAGGGACGAGTGGGATATATCAGTGATGGAACTATATCAACCACTTTGGCACTCTTCAGATGAAGTGTGGGGATGATCAATGATGGAACTGGATCAAGTACTTGGTTTCATGGTTCAACTGGGGATGAAACCATATTGACCATCTAATCAACTAGATTGGTTGGGGAAGGAACGAAATTGACCTGTCCATCAAATAATGATGTTTTGTAATAAATATTATGATAAACAATTGGAAGTTGAAGCTTTTCCAAAAGATAATAAGACTCGTCCATATGAGGGAAAACGTGAGAGTAATGATCACCTTCACATAATGAATTTTACGAACTGCGAGTAGGAAAAATGGCTATGGATGATCTGATAAATAAATTATTAGATATATTGAGGTTTGTGCCTTATATCAAAGAAGATAAGATAAAACTAAAAAGGTTCTTAAACTGTCTACAATAGTCTTATAACGAAAAAATTAAATTTGATAATCCCAAGTCTTTAAATGAAGTGTTTTAGAAGTCTCAAATGTGCTATGAACAACACAAACAAAGATCTAAATTTCCCAAGGCATGGAAAGATAAGAAACATTAAAAAATGAATCATTATAAGAAAGGTTTCCAACCATCCCCTTTCTGTAACATGGAAAAGGGATTTCAAAGGAAGGACTATCACTCTAATACACAAAATTATCAAGGGTGGAATAAATTAGTTAATCTAGGATTCAAGAAGGTAGGGGATAGCCCCAGAGATCCATTGAAATGTTGGGAGTGTGGAGAACCCCACCTGTAGAGAAATTGTCCATTCTTAAACTCATCAACCTAGACTTCATTCCAAAATATTCAAAAGGCTTCAATAGTTGAAGATATTGGCAGAAGCATGCATAATATCGATGTAGCTCTAGATGGTAGGCATGAAGATCATCAATCAACTATTGTGGATGTTGAAGGTAAAATTCTTTTCAATAATGTTTCTATACTAATTGACCTAGAAGCTATTTTGAGTTATATTACTCCATATGTATTAGAACAAAACAAGTTAAATAAGGTAAAACATGCTAAATCTTAGTTAGTATAGCTAGCAATGGGGACCAAAAGAAAGGTAACAAAAATTATTTCTCATTGTGAACTCAGTATAAATGCTTAGAGTACAAATTTAAATATGAATGTGTTACCTTTAGGGTCTTATGATATAATTATTGAGATGGACTAGTTAGAAAAACATAAAGTGATATTAAATTGTTATGAAAAATCATTTGTGTACAAGGATGAAAATAATACAGTGAGAACAATACTAGGAATTAGAAAACTAGTTTTTTTTTAGCAAAATGTCAATAATGCAATTTAAGAAATATATTAATAAGGGTTGTCAAGTATATGTTGTTCAAGTAAATAATCTCTTAGAGAAAGAAAGAAAACCAACTTTGGAAGACTTTGCAGTTCTACATGGGTTCAGAGATGTATTCATGGAAGAAATACCAGAACTACCTCAAAGGAGAGAGAACTACCTCCAAGGAGAGAGATAGATTCTGCTATCAATCTACTATCTGCATCTGCCCTGGTGTCCAAGGAACCATACATAATGAGTATACCCGAACAAACCGAATTGAAAATTCAATTACAGGAACTATTGAATAAAGAGTATATCAAACCAAATGTTTCACCTTAGGGAGCACCGGTTTTGTTTCTTAAAAAGAAATATGGAACACGAAGACTTCGTATTGATTATTGTCAGATGAAAACAATGGGGATTAAAAATAAATACCCTTTACCTAGAACCAACGATCTCTTTGACTAGGTTGGAGGAGAAAAAATATTCTCTAAGCTATATTTGAGATTTGGTTATCATCAAGTCAGGATAAAGGATGAAGAAATAAAAAACATTGTTTAGAACACGTTACAGACACTATGAATATGTAGTGATTCCATTTGGACTTACTAATGCACCAACAACTTTTATGTGCTTGATGAATAGTATATTCAACCAGTATTTTGATAAATTTGCGTTGAATTTTATCAATGCTATTTTAGTTTATCCAAAAACTAAAGAAGAACAAGAAGAGCATCCAAAAATAGTATTACAGACTTTAAGAGAACATAAGTTGTATTCTATGTTTGATAAGTGTGATTTGTACCAAATAAAGATACATTATTTAGGGCATGTAATATCATAAGATCGTATTGCAGTGGACCCAGAAAATATTAGAGTCATTATGGAATGACCTATTTCTAAAGATGTAGCAAACATAAGGTCATATATGGGGATTACTAGTTATTACTAGAGGTTTATCGAAGGCTTTTTCATAATTTCATATCCGATTACATCACTATAGAAAAAGGGAATAAAATTTCATTGGTCGCAAAAATTCCAAGACGATTTTGATGAACTAAAGGGGTTGTTAACTACAACACCTATCCTAAAAGTAGCAGATCTAGATAAAGAATTTATAGTTTGTGTGGATGCAAATAAAGAGATATTATGAGGTGTGATAATACAATATGGACATGTCATATGTTATGAATCAAACAAATTGAAAGAACATGAATGAAACTATGTAACTCATGACATAGAATAAACAGTTGTGATTCATGCATTAACAATGTGGCACCATTATTTAATGGGGAGAAAATTTATGTTACTAACCGATAAAAGTGGTGTAAAACATATATTCAGTCAACATGATCTCAATCCAATAGAAGCGAGATGGTTGGCCTTTTTAAGTGAGTTCAATTTTGAGGTACAACAGATCAAGGGTAAGGAAAATAAAGTTGGAGATGCACTAAGTTGAAGGATTGATGGGCTTTATGAAGTAATTATCAGCAAGGTAGAAAATGATATTGAGGATAGGATAAAATATGCAAACAAAAATGATTAAAATTACATCAAAACAGTAGTATAATTGCAAGGAAATGCGGAAAATCTACAAAAAATAGATATCAATATAGATAAAAATAGACTATTGAGGTTCAAAAGACATGTTATATTTAATCAACTCTACTGAATTAAAGATGATGATTCTAGATGAACTGCACAAAAAGACATATTTTGGTCATCCAGGATACCATAAAATGATAACATCCTAAAGGAAATAGCTTTTATTGTTCTAACATGAAAAATGAAACAATTGAATACTTTTATAAATGTAGATTGTCAACAGGTAAAGGTTGAGAATCAACATCCGACAGGTTTTTTACAACCTCTGTCTATACAATAATGGAAATGGGAAATTATTTCAATAGACTTCATCACAAGTTTTCATAAGAATCAAAGAAAAAATGACTTGATTATAGTAGTAATTGATAAGCTAAGTAAATATGTACATTTTATACATGTGAAATCTACATAGAAAGTGATTAACATAACTGAAATGTTTTTGAAAGATATTTTTAGATTGTATGGAATTCCTAAGATGGCGATTTTAGATAGAGATGTCAAGTTTACATCCATGTTTTGGAAAGAATTGTTTGTAGGTTTGGGTGCCAATTTGAATTTCTGCACAAGTTACCATCCACAAATTGATGGGAAAACAAAATGAATGAACCAAATTATCGAAGACATATTACGAATGTATGTAAGGACAAAACCAACTAAGTCAGAATAATATCTACACTTAATTGATTTCGCATGCAATAATGGGTATCAAGCAACAACTAGGATGATTACCTTTTAAGTGTTATACATAAGGAAATGCATGACCCTGATTCGTTGATGCAGACCCCCCACCTCAGTAGGGTCCACTGACCTCCCAGTCTCTAGATCATTCTTCTTATGAAATGAAATAGCTCTTCAGGTTCCTGTTGGAACCCCTTGAACAAATCCACAGGTCCCTTCGTCCTCTGGAACAGGCCTTAAGAAAACTTGTGCGCTCACCCCCTTTTTGGCACTCTTCTCTGTTCTGAACCAACACACCTTTAGCGTTTCGATGTTTCGGGACTCCTGCCTCTGAACTCTCCCAGGCTCCTTGTTCATCCAAATCTCAGTCGCTAAAATGTTGAAAAGGGATTAACAACTCTTGGTCCTCCCTTAGCCTCTAAATGCTTTTGGGTTTTAGCGTTTCATGATTTCACGATTCTGGCTGCAACGATTCTAGGTCCTTCGAATTCCTGGACCCTGAAATGTCGAAATCTACCCATGACCATTGTCCACTTTTTGGGATTTCGTAAGTCATGATTTCGTGATTCTGGCTACAAGAGATTATAGGTCCTTTGATCTCTCAGAGCCCGAAAATATGAAAAGGGATTAATGAACTTTGACTCATACTATTCCTCTGAATGCTTTTGAGGTTTCACGATTTCATGAGTTAGGACTCCACATCTCCTGACTCCTAGACTCTCGAACACCTGGGTCCCGAAATGTTGAAAAGGAATTAACATGAGAGCGCTACCGGATTTCGCGATGCAAGCATTTCCCATATTCTCTATATTTCAAATCCCTGGTTCATGAAATGCCAAAATATCTCATTCTAAGATATCAACGGCCCAGTCCTTCTAGAACTGACAACCAAGATCTAATTGGACCGACGACTCAAAATATTTTGGTCTTTTCCCAAAACCTTGACTACTTTCCACGTGTCCTCCTTGATCGATGACCACGATCATTTCGCAACTTCAGGGTTTTCAATGCAAAGTGACCCAACTCCTTGTCATCGAAATTGTTGAAATGTTGAATCCTGAAATGATGAAATATCAAAATTCCACTCCAAAGGGGAATCAACGACTGCTATTGCTTCTCATCCAATGGTCGCTACTCCTCCTAGGGTTTAGAGTGTTGGATGACACTTTCTTAATCCCCTCGCTACTCTGGAAGATCCAACTGCTCACGAGATTTCACACTTCTCCACAAAGTGTCTCCACCGTCAGTTTCATCTCTTCTCTTGCACGACCTCCCAGAGGTTAAACTCTATGTGCCTTCCTCTGGATCCGATCGCTATCGGTCCTTTTTCACTAGATCTGACGGCCCAGATCTATTTCTCTTCCTTGTGCGCTTTCTTTCATGCATCTGGATGTAGAATTCAATGACCCAGATCTCACCCCTCCAGCTGATCTAACGAAAGTTGTTCTCTACCTTGAGCATGCCCTTCCTCCTTTCAATTGGAAGATTCCTTTCTCCAAAAGGCCTCGACCTTCATCTCTGTTGCGAAGCTTGTAACCTTTTTTCTCGCTTGTGTTCTAGGAACGTTGTTCCATATGAGCTTATGAAACTTGCTCAATTTCTAAGGGTCTCGATCCTTGTCTTTTCCTTCAAAGGGAAACTTGGTGCCCTCTTGGCAACCTCCTGCTCAAGCGCTCCTTGCTGAGGCAACAAAGTATTCTAAAACTCTGTGAGTGTCTTTCCTATAACACTTCTCCTTCTTCTCAGAACCTGAAATATTTCTCTGGTGCACTCTATGCACTCGCTCAATGCCCTTCTGGAAGAGCTCTACAGACCCTTTAGTATTTATGAGTTCCCTAAACTCGAGACAGATTTCCTTCCTATGCACTCCTTGCACCTCTGCTGATGAAGGTTCAACTCTATCCCTTTTGAGCTTTCCTAAGGTTTTCTCAACTCTTTCAACGCACACCTTGTGGACTATGTGCATTCCTTGCACTCGGAAACTCCAATATGGGGAGTGATGTAGGAGCATATCTCCATGCCAACCATGCGCCAACCAGCCATCCCACATCAACGCATGCATTCAATGAGGAGAAGAGGCGCCAACCCTCTCACATTTTAAAATTTGAATGTAAATGTAATTAAATGCATGTAAGTCCGTTAATCCATGAAGTCGCTCCTTTGCGCAGACATAGTTGTAGATAGCCTTTAATGGTTGTAAGGATGGAATCCAGCTCCGATTTGGACTAGATAACCATTTATTGGTAATTCAATGTAGATTGAATAGGTAGGTGAGGATGGAGGGAAGAGCTCAAAGAGCCCCCTCATGTAAGAGATATGGGATCTTATTTTGGTCAAGTGTTAAGAAAAGAGAGAGAAGGAGCAGAGACTATAAAAAGTTTGAGCTCAGAAACACCTTGTAAAGGGAGGCATTTTTATTAATACAAACCAGAGAAGTTTTTCCTACATATATTATCTGTGTTGTGTGAATGATTTTATGTGTTATTTATATGCTATGAATGTATGTTGTAGATGTACATTTGCAGGGATAGATAGGTTCTGCTATCTGAGGAGTTTTTTGATTTCAGGTCTTGGAGTCTTTCAGGCTTCATGTCAAAAGGGCATGACAGAACACTGCAGGTTCTGATAGTCGGTGCATAGAGTGCACTTCCAGTTCAGCGAAATTTGGACAAGGACGTGCTAGGAGGGCACACCAACTGAAATCACTGACTTTAAGAAGAAACTAGAAGGTTACTGAACACCTTGGAGGTAGGACTATGTAGAGGAGAACACAGTAGAAGATAGAATCTCTGAGGAGTTCTATAGAGTTCTGCCAAGAGGGCATTGAGAAGGTGCATAGATTGCATAGAGGAACTCTATTGAGTTCAGGAGGAAGATAGAACTACTAAGGGTTCTATAGAGATCTACCAAGAGGGCATTGAGTATAGGCACAGAGTGCTGAGGAGGAACTCTGCTATGAGTTCATAGAGAAACATAATCACTGAGGATTCTGGACACTCTGCTAGGAGGGCATTGAGTAGGTGCCAGAGCACACAGAGAGAACTCTTTGAATTCTAGAATAGAAGAAGAGTCCAAGGAAGTATCTTCACAGGGTTGTTGAACACCCTGCAGACTCAGCAAGAAGTTCCTTGAGTAAGAGAGTGCCAGGATGGCATCAGATTCTCCATCTAAGGAAGAAGGAAAAAGGATAAATTCCTTAGAGATTTGAGTAGCTCAGAAGCTCAGAAGCGATAGCATCGAGTTAGTGTGTAGAGACTCTGCAAGGTGTGCAGGAGTCATGGAAACCTTTTAAGGTTTCAGAGAGGACTAATCTTAGGAGGGAGAGTG
>JASDQU010735389.1:148957-159569 GCA_032191745.1 Picea mariana
CCAGGGAGAGGACATGTGGCAGCAGGAGGGTACTTCGGTACTTCAGGTATCAGAAGTATCAGAGATCAGAGAAGGCTTAGTGCATCGGGAAATCCTGAAATGCGAAAGTCTAAAAGGATTTGCAGGAGGCGTCATTTCGGTGTATCGTAGTTCAGAACTTTACAAGTTCTGAAGACAAGGGTTCAAATGTTTTGGGGGATTGAAACTCTGAAAACGTGAAATGTGAAGAAGACGGGGAGCTGTATTTAAAGATACCAGTATTCGGCATTTTGGGAATCCTGAAGAACAAGAGAGCCAAGCATTTCGGTGTCGGAAAACCCGAAATCACAAAAGGAGGAGAAGGCCAGGAAACAAAGTGTTTCGGTATTTCAGAAATCAGTTTTTCGGGAGTCTTGAGGGAAGAACATCGGGCGCTTTGCGTCGATTAACCCCGAAGAAGGATGAGGTCATATGAGGGGAGGTCATATGGAATAAAGGTATAGCCCAAGGGGGCTAACCACGAGTAAATCCATTTCGTAAAATCGACATTTCGAAGATCGAGAGATCGAAGAATCAAGGACTCTCAACATCAACACACAGGGAGTCCCGAAACTTGAAAGTTCCATTTCGGGAAAAAGTCGCGGTTGTGCTCAGGTCGTGTGTAGGTGGAATTTCATGTCGGTTTCATACTTATGCAGGTGGAAGTTTCACAAAGGACCTGTGGATTAAAGATTGAATATTCCAACAGGGAATCATAAGAGTTGCTTCAGCTCAAAAGAGGAATTTGAACGATCCTTAGACCGGGAGGTCACACAAAACCTGTTGAGGCAGGGGGGGGTCTTCATCAGGGAGAAATTGAAATTCTAAATTAATTCACCAGTTATGCATTCAAAACACGAAATGAATAAAAACATGCAAACACATACAGACAATTCATGGCAGGAAAAACTACTCTTTGTATTAATCTCCAAATATCTATACAAGGTGTTTACAAAGGCTTGACTGTAACAAGTCTCAGCTCTCTCTTGAGAACTCTCTGCTCTAGTCTCTCCTGCTAAATCTCTACTCCAATTTCTTAATTACATAATGAGGGATCCCATGAGCTTATCCTCAACCATTGTCTCTGAGATATCACTATGACAGAGCAGCTCCTACAACTACATTACATAAATGGATTCCCAGTCCTGACTAGGTTGTGGGCTTGTTGCAGGAAACCATTAAAGGAAAACTCAACCACTACCTGTACAAAAGCGTGGTCTGGCATTAAAATCCTTACAACATTTATTGAAATTTTGAATTTGAAAATTGAGAGGGTTGTGCCTCTCCCTTTCTCCATTAAATGCATTCTAGATGTGTTGACTGGCTAGCACACTGTTAACATGGAGCGATGCTCCTGCATCATACTCCTTTTCTGGAAAAATCATGATCTATTGATCATGAGCTCCTCTTATCTAGTGTTGAAATCCACCTAGATCCCAAACTTTCCCTTGGAGTTGTCCTCTGACTCCTCTCCAGCTATGTTGTTGTTGTTGTTGTTGTTGCTTCTTCTTCCCTACTGCTCTTGCAGGCTCCCTTCTGCTCCACTTCTTGTTGTTGGCAGTCTCTATTGATGAACTCAACATCAACCTTCATATTTCTTCAATTACCTCATCCAAATTCTCCAGTGGCTGGCTCTTTGTATGCATTCTTCTCTACTGCACTTATGTCTCCTCAATGGGTAGATCTACTTGATCTCCCCTGCTATCGTTATCTCAAATTCTTCCTGTGGTAGTTCTGTTGTTTCCATTTCTCCTGCTGGCATACTTCTAGCTTCTTCCAGCTTCTCCTCAGGTTGGTACTCTCCACTACCTACTTCCAACTTAGCCTATTGGATGTACAATCTTTGCACCATCACCCTATTTTCTAGGGATTCCAATTCTTGATACAGATCATCAAAGTCCATGTTTTCTTCTTCTTCTTCTGTTGCAGGATCTAGTTCTAGATTCATCTCTATTTCAACTTCCTAGATGAAAATTTTGATGCATTCTTTTGAATGCTCCTCTTTTTATCCTTGGGAAAACATCAGTGTCTGCTCCACTTTTTCCTCCATGACAGTCTCTGTTGGTTGTCTTTCTTCTATTGTTTCATTTTCAATGCATTCTCTGGCCTCAAATGGGTTTCTTGGTAGGAATACTTCAATTCCCCCAATGATCATAATTCTCTTCTAATTCTCTCCTGTCAACACTCCTTGTTGATCTGAGCTGTCCCTTGAGTTCATGAGACTTTCATATAGTCCCATCTCTTTTCCCCTGCCCACCTGACAATTTGGGAATTTTCTGTTGCCCACCTGGCAGTCTATGAGATTCAGTGAGCCCATCTCATTTCCCACTTGGAAATATGAAGTTTCACCACTACTCCCCTAGCAGTACGTGAGAGCTTCCACTGATCTCTTTCCATTGCCCACCTGGCAACTTGAAAGTTCACCTCTACCCACCTGGCAGTTTATGAGACCCTTTGTTAATCTCATACCATTTCCCTCCTAGAAATATGAATTTCCATGGATGTCCTCCTGACAGTCTATGAGATCCTCCAATGATATCATTTCATTTCCCACCTGGAAATTTGAAAATTCATCCTTTCCCTCCTGGTAGTTTATGAGATCTGAAACTGATCCCTCTTCCTCATCGACGAGGGTTTCTCCAACTTCTGGCTCACAGATGCAAACCAGCTTTGTGTCACTGAGGCTTTCATCATACCTCAACTCTTCCTGGCCAACAACTTTTGAACAGGCCATTTGGATTTCCTATTCAGAGGCCATTCGTACCTCCAGTGTAATTTTGCCTCCTGCTGCATCTTCAATGTCATTTGTTCCATTTTCTCCTGTATCTCAGAGAGTTCTTTTTCAATATTTTCTTTACTCATCTGTTGGTGGTCTCCTCTTCCACCACACTCATGGCCTTTAATATCCATTTCCATCTTTCACCTACCCTCCTGGAAATCATATGGATCACTCTACATCTGAGAGCATCTCCATGTCCTCCTATATCTCTCCTGGCTATTTATTGATTGTTTCACACTTGCAAACAATCACCACAAAGCATTAACACCCTGATTCTTCCACCTTCTCTATAGAGATGAATATCTTCTTTTGATTCCACTTGATGTTACCAGAACTTCTCCTTTCAATCCCTTTCTTTTCCATCTGCAAACAAAATCCCTCTCTAATACCACTTGACGATGTGTATCAAAGTATTTTCTTTATCTACTCTGCCTCTCTCTGCCTGTATTCTATAGAAAGAAAGTGACTTTGATACCACTTGATGCAGACCACCCACCTTAGCAGGGGCCACTGATCTTCTGGTCTCTGGATCGTTCTTCTTCTGAACTGAAATAGCTCTTCGGGATCTTGTTCGAACCCCTTGAACAAATCCACAAGTCCCTTCATCCTCTAACACATGCCTTGAGAAAACCTACGTGCTCACCCCCTTTTCGGTGCTCTTCTCTGTTATGAACCAACACACCTTTCACGTTTCAGGGTTTTGAGACCCCTACCTGCGAGCTCTTCCAAGCTCCTTGTCCCTCCAATTCCCGGTCACCGAAGTGCCCAAAAGAGCTTAATGAATCTGGGTCCTCCCTTAGCCTCCAAATTCTTTCGTGTTTTCACATTTCACAATTTCACGATTCCTACTGCAACAATTCAAGGTCCTTCGAATTGTTGAACCCCAAAATGCCAAAATCTACCCATGCCCATGGTCCACTTTTCGAGATTTCATAATTTTCAATTCTAGCTACAGGCGATTATAGGTCCTTCGATCTCCCAGACCCCGAAATGCCGAAAAGGGCTTAACAAAATTTGGATCGTACTATTCCTCTGAATTCTTTTGGTTTTTTGCAATTTCACGAGTCGGTACTCCATGTCTCCCAACTCCTAGCCTCTCGAACACCTAGGTCCGCAAATGCCGAAAAGGGCTTAGCATCAAATAACTAACGGCTTTCATGATTCGAGGAATCGTGATGTAAGCATTCCCCCTATTCTCTATCTTTCGAATCCTCGATTCATGAAACGTTGAAATCTGTCCTTCCGAGAGATCAACAACCCAGTCCTTCTGGAACCGACAACCATGATCTAACTGGATCAACGACTCGAAATATTTTTGGCCTTTCTCGAAACCTTGACTTCTTTCCACGTGTTCTCCTTGATCGACAACCATGATCATTTCATGACTTCAGGGTTTTCAATGAAAAGTGCCCCAGCTCCTTGTCATCAGAATTGCCGAAATGCCGAATCTTGAAATGTCAAAATTTCAAAATTCCACTCCAAAGGGAAATCAATGACTCATGTTGATTATCATCCAAAGGTCGCTACTCTTCCTAGGTTTTAGAGTGTTGGATGACACTTTCTTAATCCCCTTGTTTCTCTGCGAGATCCAAAAACTCATGATATTTCAGACTTCTTCATGAAGCATCTCTACCATATGTTTCATCTCTTCTCCTGCGCGACCTCCCAGAGGTTAAACTTTGTGCACCTTCCTCTAGATTCGATGTCTATCGATCCTTTTTCACTAGATCTAATGGCCCAGATCTATTTCTCCTCCTTGTGTGATTTCCTACATACATCTAGACGTAGACTTCAATGACCCAGATCTATCCCCTCTAGTTGATCTAATGAGAGTTGTGCTCTACCTTGATCATGCCCTTATTCCTTTCACTTGGAAGATTCCTTGCTCCAAAAGGCCTCGGCCTTCGTCTCTACTGCAAAGCCTGTAACCTTGTCTATTGCCTTCATTTTAAGAACATTTTTCCTCCTGAGGTAATGAAACTTGCTCAATCTCTAAGGGTCTCAGCCCTCGTCTTTTCCTTCAAAGGGAAACTTGGTGCCCTCTTGGCAGCCTCCTTCTCAAGTTCTCCTTGATGAGCCAACAGAGTATTCCACAACTCCGTGAGTGTCTTTCCTGTAACACTTATCCTTCTTCTCAGAACCCAAAAGAATTCTCTAGTGCATTGTATGCACTCGCTCAATGCCCTCCTGAAAGAGCTCTACAGAACCTTCAGTAGTTCTGCCTTCCCTGAACTTGAGACAGAGTTCCTTCCTATGCATTCCTTGCACCTCTGCTGATGAAGGTTCAACGCTATCCCTTTTGATCTTTCTTGAGGTTGTCTCACCTCTGTCAACGCACACCTTGTGGACTATGTGCACTCCTTTCACTCAGAAACTCCAAGATGGGGATAAATTGAACTTCTTAATTACTTCACCAGTTATGCATTCAAAACACAAAATGCATAAAAACATGCAAACACATACATATAATTCATGGCAGGAAAAACTACTCATTGTATTAATCTCCAAATGTCTATACAAGGTGTTTACAAAGGCTGGATTGTAACAAGTCTCAACTCTCTCTCAAGACCTCTCTTCTCTGGTCTCTCCTCCTAACTCTCTACTCTAATTTCTTAATTACAAAATGAGGGCTCTCATGAGCTTATCCTCAACCATCGTCTCTGAGATATCGCTATCATAGAATGCCTCCTACAACTACATTACATAAATGGATGCCTAGTCCTAACTACGTCCTGGGCTTGCTGTAGGCAACCATTAAAGGAAACATCAACCACTACCTGTACAAAGGCGTGGTCTGGAATTAAAAACCTTACAACATTTATTGAAATTCTAAATTTCAAAATTGAGAGGGTTGTGCCCCTCCCTTTCTCCATTAAATGCATGCTGGATGTGCTGGTTGGCTGGCATGTTGCTAACATGGAGCAATGCTCCTTCATCATTAGTTGGGGTAATCCAGTTCATAGGATTATGGTTGGACCAGAGATGCTCCAAAAAATGGATAAAATGGTAAAAAGGGTACAATAAAACTTGAATGAGGCACAAGATCGACAAAAATGCTATGCATACCTAAAAAGGATACATCAAGAATTCAATATTGGGGAACATATATATATAAAAGTTAAAGTAAGAAGAAGCTCCATAAATATAGGAAATTGTTCCAATTTGGCACTAAGGTTTTGTGTTCCTTTCAAGATCTTAACTCAAATTGAACCAATGGCATATCAAATGGCACTTCCTACAAATTTAAAAGTTCATAATGGTTTTCATGTTTCATTATTGAAAATATATATTAATTATCCTACTCACATAATTGATTGGAACATGGTGTAGGTGGAACCATAAGGCGAGTTCCAAGAATAACCACTATCCATTATGGACAAGAAAGAAATAGTACCTTAGATCAGAGCCATCATGTAGGTAAAAGTGCAATGGAATCAATTTATCCCCGAGGAGTCCACTTTGGAATTGGAATAAGATATGCTAAAATCTTATCCAATTATTTTTTGAAAGAGGATTAAACATTGAGGAAAGTGTTGTACTTAATGGGGAGAGAATGTGATATCCTCAAATTGTTAGAAAATAAATTCCAAGTTGAATTAAGAAATGAATTTTTATTCATAGAAAATCTGAATTTAGAATTTTGGAATATGTAATTATTATTTTTATGACTGTTGGGAAAACATTTGACCTTCCCAACAATCCTCTTTTGATGGAAACATGTACGCCACAAAATTTTTAATAAATTAAATGTTGGAAGACATATGGAACATCAGGTTAAAAATAGGTGACTATGACTCCATGAGTGGGAAACAAGTTTGAGTTAACTTAGAGATGATTTTTACAAGTGTCAGAAATTGAATTTTGTCACTAGAAGCCCATAAAAATCAAGGATTCGTAAAGCTGTGAATTTCGCCAAGGAGGGAAATGAATGGAAATTCCTAGACACAAGGGAAAGAGAACATATGTGGGAGGTAGGACACTACTTAGTATGTTGAGGAATGATAATTGTTTTCGTTGTTATGAACACATATAACGAGAGGAAAAACATTTTCTGAACTATTGAACATGACAGTGTCTAAGGAGTGTGACTCAGTTTTTCCTTATGGATTCATGGTCAGTCTGGGGGGTGATCAAGACAAGTGATTGTGGTTTTTTTCTTTCTATGCTTGGGTGGAACTTGATTGTTCCATTTATTTCTCAACAACAATATTCTGATATGTATCTCAACTATGTACTTTTATGGTTGAATGTTCTTTTGTTGACATTATATGGTTAATGCTATACTTTATATTCTATATATATAAATCAAAATATATTAAGTGGACTATGTATCCATGTTAGATTCATGGCTTGCCACTGTGTAAGAGTATTTGTAGTAATTTTTTATTAAGTTTTATAGCTTAGTATATATGTTTGTATATATGTATATATATAATTGTGTATATGTGCATATTGACCATGATATATTTATTTCTTTGATTGTTGTTCATTTACTATACATAATCAAATACTTCAAAAATAAACATATATAAATAGACTGTATTGAATTATGCTGAGTATAACTGGAAAAGAATAAAAGTCCCAAATACATTCTTTTTATCTATTAATACATAAAGATGTTTGATCTAGATTTAGGAGCGGAATGAACCGATTAAAAGACTGAATACAATAAACACAGAGATACGAAGAGTAAGACAAATATCCAGTGAACAATATCTTCTATTAATTAATGAAATAAGATGAAACTATAAAACTACAGAACTGAAACACTTGCTCGAATAGTGGTATCTATATCCAAGAAGAGATATGGTTTCTATGCGCATATGTTAAATCAAAATTGATTTCAATGAGGCTCCAGAGGCCTTTTTGATATTACTCATGAATGCAAAAACCATAGACATCCAAACACCTAGCCCTAGAAGGTGAAACGCCGAAAGTCATGTGGGCCCTATGGGTAAGTTGGTGTAATTTGGTACCTCAACTTCCCAAGGTCGTAAATTTTTTATAGGACCTTCGTTTTAGGCATATGATAGCCCATTGGAAATGTATTTTATAGAACTACATATTTCTCCATCAAACTCCAAATTTATTTGTAGCTTGACTATGGCGAGGCAAAACAACAATGTTTAGGGCTCCAAAACAGCCCTGTAAGTACACCAAGATGTGATGACATGAAAAAATACAAAACAAGCCAATTGGATTAGGCAAGAGGTCACTCATATCCCCCTGGAGGATTTGTGGGGCTTCATACATCTCCATAAGTGTAGAACCCACAATTACAAAGCAGTACAAAATAACGTGTTTAAAAAAAAATGGATATAAGGAGCCATTTGGAATAGGTTGGTGGCCACCAATATCCACTTGGATCAATCCTCTCCGCTTAGGAAGCAATGGTCTTCATTGCGTTGAGTTCCCCTATCTGGTGAGGAAAATTATGCTGGATTTGGCTGCAGGTGAGCCACTTTCCTTGGTATAGGAGCTTCCCTACCTTGAAAAACTAATAAAGTTGAATCCATTGTTGGTAAGTGCCCTTGCCTTGTGTGTCCACTATCTGGTCAATGGATGCTTGCTCCATATAGACAAGGTTGAGCTCTTTTTGTGTCAGTTGTTCTGCGATCTCAGAGGTGTCCAATAATGGAGGTAAATATGGCTGAACAAGGTCCACATTGAATATTGAATTCATACCAAGGAAGGGTGGAGTGTTGATCTCAAAATAATTTCTACCCACAGCCTTGGTGATAGTTTAAGGCCCATAATGAAGTGGGAAAATATTTTGATGGGGCCTAGTGAGACGCCCCTATTGCAAATGTAACCAGACTTTGTCGCCAAACTGAAACTGGTGTGGTACCTTGTGTTGATCATGATGTTTCTTGTACTTAGCATTGGATTTCTGAAAAATATCTTGGACCTTTTGGTGGATGTGTTGAATCCGCTCAATGAGTCTATTGGCTCTGACGATCGCAAACTGATTAAGGGAAGAGTCTGTCTGTGAGGTGGAAAGAGGAAGTAAAACATCAATGGGTCCCAAGGGTTGGAATCTTAGACCCACTTGAAATGGGATATGGCAAGTGGAACTATGGAGATCCTTGTTGTAACTATGTTGGACATGTGGGAGACTCTCATCCCATATATGTGGATGATTAAACTTGTACATGCAGAGCATGTGCACAATCATCTGATTGATGACCTTTTTTTGGTCATCATTTTGGCGGTAAAAAGTAGTGGATCTTGTGAGCTTGGTGTCCAACAGAGACCAGACACTCGACAAAAAGGTGATGAGGAACCTATTGTTTTGGTTAGAGATGATGATCTGTGGTATCCCAAAGTGGACTGACACTTATTCGAAGAAGATCTTGGCAGTATCTTTCGCTGTGACATTCTTCTTATAAGTTGTGAGGATGGCCATCTTCAAAAACCAATCAACGAACAGAAACACATGGTCATATCCTTGCTTAGTGGATGACAAGCCATACATGCAATCCATTGAGGTGGATTCCCAAGGATTCTTGGGAATAAGAAGACGGGTGTATAAAGCTTGCTTCTTTATGTTTGGCTTGAAAATGGGATAGGCAGTGAAATATCTGATACATTTGATGACATCATATTGAATTTTTGGCCAATAAAAATGTTTTTGAAGAACGACCAGAGTTTTCTTTATGCCAAAATGTCATGTCACCTGACTATAGTGGGATTCCTAAATCATCTTTGCACGCTCGCTTGTAGGAATGCATAGATGGCCCATGTGGCATAAGAGTTTGTCCTTAATGTGAAAATCATTGATAGTTGCTCCTGTACCCATGAGCTGATATGTGGTGGAAAATTTTGGATCTTACCGATAAAGTTGGGGTCACTCATATGATTCATGTCCACAAGAATGGATCACAGTCATGAGTGCGGCCACATGAGTCTTAATGACGTATTCAGTGACATGATTGGAGATACCTATATTATAAATTATCTCAAGATATAGAGTTGTTGCAGGTAGGTGGACCACTTCTGATGGCGGTCGTTCTGTAATTTCCCTTGTTCCTGTATGAAGTACAGAGGCATGTAATCAATGTGTATGATATTATCCTTCCCCAGGATGTAATGTTTCCATTGACGACAAGGTTGTACAATGGAATACATTTCCTTATCATAAGTGGGGTATTTATAGACAATATCGGAGAGTGTATCACTATGCTATGCCACTGGATGCTCGGTCTAAGTGAGAATTGCACCCACAACATAATCAAATGCATCAGTCTCAATCGTGAATAGTTATTTTAGATCAGGAAAGGAGGGTACTTGAGATAAGCACAAGAAATGCCTCAGATCATCGAATGCTTGTTTCTTCTCCTTCCCCAACATGAACTTTTCCCTACCACTGCACTTGGTCACCTAGCTGAGGGCCCATGCAATATGGGAGAATCCAAACACAAATTGTTGTTATAAGTTGGCTAGTCCCAAGAATATCTGAATCTCAGTTAGTGTGGTCGGGCTAGCTAGTCACGAATGACTTGAATATTAGTTGCATCAACATGTAACCCATTCTCATCAACAATGTATCCCAAGTATTAGACCCTGTTCATTCCAAAAGATCATTTTTCCAAGTTGGAATAAATATCGTTTTGTCACAAAGTGCTCAAAACTTGTTGAATATGCCGCATGTTCTCCTCTCACATTTTGTGGAAGATGAGGATGTCATCCAAATATACTACCAAAAATGATTTGGTGAAGGGTCTCAATACATCATACATCAACCTCATGAAAGTGGTTGGTGCATTTGTTAAGCCAAAGGGAAAGACTAGCCATTCATAGAGACCTTATTTAGAC
>JASDQU010735389.1:176978-193231 GCA_032191745.1 Picea mariana
AATTAATTATAATTTAGCCAATGTTTAGGTTTATTTATGAAATTAAGAAAAGGGTCATTACACTCTTTGTAGGTCACTCAAGACTTTGGAAACCTCAAACAACCCTAAAGACTCATCACCAAGTTCTCTTTTCCATATAGAAACTTGACCTATATGGGAATCCATTAATAAGTATTTTTTCCATGTCATTCCCCCTAGGGTCACCCAAGATTCCCCCCTTGAGGTGATCACTTCATCTCTAAAGTGATGGGAATACCTATCTGAGGTGACAGTGAGTATGTGTTCTCTTAGTTGTTTCCATATTGTGGTTTGGGTCGGGATTTTCCCAACCTACAACTTGTGCGATAACATTTTGGCACTATTGTTGGGGAGGATTTTGAATCCTCTTCCGAACCCTAACGACACTTTGGCAAGCTATCCCAAAGCCTTTCGCAAGCATTCTTGGTGACTCTACCTAAATGACGTTCCCTTTCCACCTTTGATGATATCTTCTTAAAGTTCATATGGTGGCTCCACCTTCCAAGAACCCACCTTATCCCTTTCCACCGTTTGATGAGACTTGAGCTCATATAGCGACTCCATTGATGTATTACCCTAAGTAATGGAACCATGGCCTCACGATACTTACCATGGGAATTCCATAAGGTTTATCCATCCTTTAATGTTTAGGATATCCCTGTATATCCAAATAATTTCTCCCCAAAGTGGAGGGAAAGTTTCCCTATATTTAATGGCGATCCAACTCTAGCAGTCACTCATGTTGTCAATTATATGAAGCATGATTCAAGTCTATATGTACTACATAAGGATGTTCTAATGAATATTTTTGTATCTTCACTAGAATCAAGTTAAAGAATTTTCTTGCACACTCATGTAACGTGAATAGCATCCCTTCTTCTACCAAGCTCATTGAAGAATTTCTCAAGCACTATTGGCCAACTACCCAGAATTTGCATATACTTTCCAAGAGATCAAAGATGTTCTTTGCATAGGAGGTTTTCCTATAGATGAGGATAAAGAAAATCTTAAAGAAGATCACAATGAAGAAGATCCAAATCAGACATATAATGAAGATGAAGTATCTGCCCTTCCACTTGATGAGGACATCCATACCTTTGTTTCTCCTGCATATAAAGAAGAGAACATGATGAGTTATAATCCTTTTGAAAAATTTGATGATGGTTTGTCCCATGACTGTGGAAATGAAGAAAACTGCCAAAAGGATCTCGATGAAGTTTCTCTTTTAGAAGGCTTGAACAAGACATTGTTATCTACTTTCCATTTTGAAGAAAATGAAGTTCTCTGGTCTTGTGAAGAAGTAATCAGATCCTATGATGCAGATTAATTCATGGAACAACCCTCAGTTATAGTTGATGACCACATTGATTATGTCATACAGGTTGGGAGACGAAGATGGCATGTGGGTTTCTTCATTATTGATAGAGATCCCATTTATGACAATGAGGGTAACTCTCAGGAAGATGGGGTTGAAGTGTCATCTTCAGAGGATTGGTCTTAATGAGTGTATGATTCATATATTTGGCATCCTGATGATGTCATGATTATAGATTATTTGAGGATGATCGATCACAACATTTTCAGGATGATTTTCAATCATCCCTTGGGACTTGTGATGCATATCTCTTTTGGGATGTAGACTTGTTGTATGAGGACTCTCAACCACTTTCATCCTCAATTTTGGAAGAATACCAAGATGAGGCCATCTCAGAGTGATCAGAGGCTCACTCTACAAAGAGGAAGTACTTTCATATTGAGGATTTATACAGGGATTCATAGATGAAGAGGTCACAATTTTCTTTCTCTAGACCTGAGCCTGTCCATTACCTCATCCTTTCTTCTCAAGGAAATCACGAGGTACCCTTGGGATCTCTCATATCTTCTTGGTATTTAGGAAGCAACGATCATTTTTATGAGGATTAATATGAGCCATCATCTACATATAGTATCCCTCTTCAGAGAGGGGTTTATCGAGTTTGTGGCTTTCACTTCAGGCATGATTCCTCAGCTGATTAGGCTGATGGATTCTCTTTCCAACATGATTTTCTTCATCCCCCACATATCCATGAGTTTCATTTTAGGATTGATTATACCTCTATTTATGATCATGATCATTATGTTCTTGAATTATATTTTTTGTTTTACATAACTAAGCACAGGGGGAGATGATTTGATGGGATGATCGATTGGTTGCACTGGTTGTATGACTTCACCTGACATCACCTATCGCTTGATCTTTAGGGCCCCATGGCCCCAGGTAAGTAGGTAGGTAATATTTCTTTCCTTAGATTTTCATCTTTATTTCTCATATTACTTTAGATTTATTTCATTTTTCATTATGCTCTACTTGCATATTGATTTCATGCTTAGTTTAGAAATTTTTGAAAAAAATGCCAAAATTTTCTTTTCTAGGTTAGTTTCATTTGGATTTTGATGTATATGGATGAAGGGTGATAGAACCACCCTATGTTTTATGGTTTCTTGTTTCAGTGTAGGCATAGGTCTACTAGGAGATATTGTGGTTCTCATGCACTTTACATTCAACACATGTCCCCAAGTAGGAGACATATGTTACCCCATTTTATGGGATAACTAAGGAGATAATGTCTCGAGGCCCTCAAGTTACATATATGGAGTGCCAAGAGACTACATGACCAACAATTTCTACTTACGCATACAAAATCCCACTCTATCACCACATTATGATCCATTGTCAATGCATCCACCACACCAGCTAGCTTCCAGAAGGTAGATGGGTCTTGATCCATGCAGTACAAGTCATGTATTATGGCAAATAATCACCCTAATATTTTAGGAATTTGAACATGTTGTATTTGAGTTGATTTTAATTATAGAATGCATGCTTGGGCATTATTCTTTTGACCATGTTTCACTTTGGTGAGTGTCATAGATTTCCTAGTAAGTGGCCAACCTTTGGGGAAGGTTTGTGACTGGGCCTCCCTTGAGGGGTTATTGTACCATTCCCAACCATACCTACCACCTTCTGCTCATTTCACTCCCATCATATTGTCCTCTTATAGGCCCTTTGAATTTAGTGACCCATGAAGGGAATGTACCTCATTCCATGGGAAGAAGGGGCTAAAGGCCTAGAGCGATTGTTGTTGGCTAAAAAGATAAAAGCCTAGATATAGACCTTCCACATGCTTTGCCTAGGGCTCCCCAAGAAAGCAATGAAACACTTCTCTATAAGAAAAGGGGACCTACAAAATGAATGTGAATGCTTAATGGGTTAGGTCGAGGATGGGATGTCTCATCACAAGCCAACCTCTCATGATCATGGGTATTTAGTGGTATGAAATTACCATCATCTGGTCACCAAGACAGGGTAGTGGCTCTCAGTTACACAACTGAGAGAAAGGGGGTCTCATCATGAGCCAACCTTTTTATTTCCGCAAAGTATTTGTGAGTGACATTGTCATTATCTGGACACCACGCCAAGATAATGGACTTCAACGTGTTCCTTAAAACATGAAAGAAATAAAGAATGGAAAGAAGACGTGCTTGGAAAAAGTGCATCACAAATGAAGGTTGCACACACCCTCTACAAAGGAACCCATGAATGAGAGAATACAAGCCCTTATATGTCATGAAAATCTCAACCTATGAAGTCTAAACCCCTTCCACCTCATCATTCACTACATAACCTTGAAAGGCCATCCTTTGGATAATCCCCCTACTTGAGGGCCTTGGTCTACCCAATATGAATCCTATGACACCCCTCCCATACTTAAACTTGGTCAATTGTATAGGGCTTTTAAGCATTTGTTTAATTTGATGAGGTAGTTTTGATGCACATGTTTAGGTGCCTTGCTTATTAGATGTGGTTTACACTTGTCATGATATCTTTGACTCGAGATCTTTGGAGGGTGTACCCTTTTATTTTGAAATACCTTGCTTGGTGGCCAATTTTGGGAGAACAAGCCTAGCTTGGGATTCCATGGGGAAAGAATCCCACGGGATGGAGGCCTAGGGCCCACATAACGGATGAAAGAAATGTGTCTTTGGAGGTCTAGAAGACATCATGATGGGCCTAACCTAGCCTCTACCACCCAAATGAATTTCCTAGGAGAGGAAAAACATCACCTCCTTGAGGGTTGACGTAATGAAGGGGCTAGGGTTTGATGGTAATGGACTTGAAAATTGACACTTGGAATTTATTGACCAGATGAGGCATGGAGAAGGCTTGGTGCATGAAGAGGAGGCTCAAGGAGCCCCAACGACTTCCACATCTTCTCCAACGATTTGCTCAAGTGCCAAAATGTCCCCTAAAGGGGTGACATCATCTTACTTTAGGGTTTATTTTGTGCAAAAGAAAATTTTAGGATAAATTGTTTAATATTATTTGTGTAAAGGGGCAAGATTAGGGCTGTTGACCCCTATCTTGTGTTTTACCCTAAAATTAAGTGGACAAACTATGTGTTAGACATTTTGTATAAATAGAGATCATGTGAATCTCTTTTCATAACATATCTCTCCCATTGTGAGAGGTACTTGGTTGGAATTTTTTCCCTCTTTGAGAAATCTCTATCTCTTATGTTATTTATTGTGGTTTCTCTTTACTATTGGATGGATGGATGATGCACTATCTCTCTTGGAGGATTATTTTCTTGCTTATGGTGGAATTTGCTTGGTGAATTAGGGTTTCATCTTGTTAATGCTTCAACTTGGTAAGGATTTCATGATTATTTCTCTCGTTTCTTGGTTGTAATCTTAATGTGATGATGTATTGGGGAGTATGAGGGCATACACCCCCCTCCAAGTCCATTTTTATTGTTTGGAATAATCTATTGTGAAAAGGATACTAGGAGGAGTAAAAGGGTTTACACCCTCCTAGGCTTTCCTTGTTGGTTAAGGTTTGCCTTGGGGAGTAAAAGGATTTACACCCCCAAAGAATTAAATAATCCAACTTGTTTGATAAATATACTCCATTTACCCAATGGTTAGAGGCACTAGTTCAATTGAATTGGTGAAATAAAATCTTGCATTGGTAAACGTGAAATTTTGGAATTTTGAGATTGTCTAAATTGGAAAGTGATCTTTGTGCCTAAGGCACCTTATAGCCACTAGGGAGTTTTTTTTATCCAAGTATTTCTTTCTGATTTTAGAAATTAAATCTACAGCCATTAGGGATGGATAAACCCTAAAACAAATCTCTTAATAACTCACAAACCAACCGTCAAAAGTTGCTAAAAATCTGCCCCTATAATCTACTAGTCTCAATGCACTTTTTGGGTGGATTGTTGGCAAGTTTTGTTGGTTGAATTATTTTCTGTAATATTTGTTTGTTACAGCCATAAGACTGATAATTATCACCATAATAACGTTTTTATAACACCCTTACTTTTATGCTAAAGTCTTTCTCTTTCATTCTTGAGTTAAACTAGTCTTTACTAGCTTGTCTCTTGCTTATTCAACTAGATTTGTAACACTTATTTTGCAGATCTTATTACTCTTTACATGATGATATATGTTATTGTTTGTTTATGAAATTAGGGAAAACAAGCTTAAATTTATTTTCCACTTGATATATTGCATTGTATACTTGGTTTTCCTTGTGTCTCGGGCATGTACTATCTCTTTGCAGGTCACTCAAGACTTTGGAAACCTCAAACAACCCTTGAGTGGGGATTATCAAGTCAAAGGAATTTGCTTGCACACTCATGTAACCCAAATATAATCCCTTCTTCTACCAAGCTCATTGAAGAATTTATCAAGCACTATCAACCAGCTACCCAGAATTTGCAAGATACTTTCCAAGAGCTCAAAGACGTTCTTTGCAGAGAAGGTTTTCCTATACATGAGGATGAAGAAAATCTTGAAGAAGATCCTGATGAAGAATATCTGAATGAGACATATGACGAAGATGAAGATTTTTCCCTTCCACTTGATGAGGACATCCAGACCTCTGCTTCTTCTGCACATCAAGAAGAGAGAATGATGAGTTATAATCCTTTTGAAAACTTTGATGATGCTTTGTTCCATGATTTTGGAAATGAAGAAAACTGCCAAAATGATCTCGATGAAGTTTCTCTTGCAGAAGGCCCGAACGAGACATTGTTATCTACTTTTCATTTTGAAGAAAATGAAGTTCTCCAGTCTAGTGAAGAAGTAATAAGCTCCTATGATGCAGATAAATTTGTGGAACAACCCTTGGATATAGTTGATGACCAAATTGATGATTTCATACTGGTTGGGAGACGTAGATGGCATGTGGGTTTCTTCATTATTGATAGAGATCCCATTTATGACATTGAGGGTAGCTCTTGTTTATGATTGAAGCTACGTGAGACATTCTCTAGGTTACAAACCTATGAGATGTGGATCATTGCAGCTGTGTGAGACTTTCTCCAACTTACAAACCTAAGAGAAAGACCCCCAAGAAGGGTGGGTGGTTCCTATCTAAGACATAGATGGAACGTAGAGATGACTGCCTCCATTATGAGAGTTGAGAAGAACTCTATATGATTCTCTAGTGAAAAAGGCAATCTATAGAGTTGGACGTTCCTGTGGCTGAGCACAAGGTGAACGTGTGAAATCCCAAAGTGTTGGGTGCATCGTCATGAGAATAGAAATGAAGATGATGTATTAGCCTCCTTTGAGCATAAGATTTGACGAGAAACTCCAGATGACTCTCCTGTGTAATGCATTGGAAAAAAATATATGTTGAGTGGACGTGCCTATGGACGAGCACAGGTGAACGTGATCCTAGTGGTCGAGCACCAGTGAAGAAGTGGTTCTTTTGTGTAATGCAGTGAGCTAGAGATATGGGCATTGCTATGGATGTGCCCCTAGTGGATGAGAACTAGTGGGTGTATAAGATCCCTTGCTATATTGTTCAAGAGTCAGACCTTCCTGTAACCCTAATTTTAATGTAAAGGGTACAGGTCGGCCCCACATTAATGTGATTAATAATTAATGTAAAAGATAATAATATAAAATATAGTTAATATAAAAGATAATTAATATAGTAATTATTAATTATATTTTGAGTTATTGAGGTCGGACCTATTGTGCCAATAGACACATCATTTGATGTGACTAGTCTTATATAAATAAAGGTTAATCCCCATCGAAGAAATACACTTATCATTGTGTCATCTCATGATTTCAGAAGTTGCGGTCTGAAATTGTGAGAATTACAACACCCTCTTGTGTGCTAGGTTTGGTGATGGTGTGAGAGGTATTTCTCTTGGGAATATAGCAAAGGATTGGCTAGGTTTTCTTCCCTTGTTGAGAAGGCTTTCCCATGATACTTCTTGTGTTCTTGTGCATGGTTATTCTTCTTGTGATCTTGGATTTGTGTTCTTGTGCATGGTTATTCTTCTT
Source organism: Picea mariana (assembly GCA_032191745.1). Taxonomy (NCBI): domain Eukaryota; kingdom Viridiplantae; phylum Streptophyta; class Pinopsida; order Pinales; family Pinaceae; genus Picea; species Picea mariana. Next base: position 184,344 of record JASDQU010735389.1, read on the forward strand.
GTGATCTTGGATTGATGCAGTAATTATGGTTCAGTTTATGCTACATAGTAAGAAAATTAAATGCATCACCTTACCATAAAATCAACATGGTATTAGAGTAGTTCCTGAAGATGACCATCTGCACATTGATAAAGGAAGGCCATAGAAGATGGAGCTACCAAGTACCCCAGTGCCAGTTCAAGGGAAGGTCCATATCCTCTCTATTAAATTTTTTGTGGTAAAGTAGACCTGGCCGAGTTCTGTGAGAAGGGATGGCTATCCAAAATAGACTGGCCGCGGGCCTAAGACCCTGACCAAGCCTTTCTTACAGTACTCTGGACAACATGAGAAGGCATCCAACTGTCTCTTGGTGGCTCATCCTACCAAAGAAATATTTGTCGCAACCTAGGAGAGGCTCGACGTGCTAACCACATGACTATTTTATGGAAGTTCTTGGGGCAGCCACAAAGGGCTGTCATGACCACAAATTTAAGCTCCTAAACTGTGGACTTAAAACCAAAACAGAAAACCTGATACAAAACTCTCTGATGGATTCTTGATGAGTTTGGGTTTTAGCAAGAGTGTTGTTGATCCAAACCTACATTATTATAGTGTTGGTGATGAGAGCATGATTTTGATGACTTATTCAGAAAGCCTTGTTGTTGTATACAAGTAATCTTTGACTTCTGATTTCGAGATGAAGGATATGAGTATGATGCACTACTTCTTGGGACAAGAAGTCTGACAAAGGACCGATGAGATTTTCCTGATTCAAGGAAAATATAAATATGATTCAGATGATATTGATCCACAGTTGATTGGATCACTGATGTATCTAGTTAACACCAGACTTGATTCATGCTATGCAGTGAATGTACTTAGTTATTCCATGAGTCATCAAAGACAGACTCACTGTACAACAACGAAACATGTATTGAGATATATATAAGTCATAGTTGGATATGGCCTGAGATATGCCTCCAAGTGTGAACTTGAGTATGCAAGATATGCCAATACAGATTGAGAAGAGAGTACAATAGATCAAAAGAGCACATCTGGTTGTTGTCTTACCGTGAAGTTTTCCATGATTTCCTGATGTAGCAGGAAACAAAAATATGTGGCCTTGAGTACCACAAAGGCAGAGTATATAACATCAAGTGTACGAAGCAATGTGCCTTCACAAGCTTCTGGTAGATTTACTTGACCATGAGATGGATCCTATGATGATAACCAAGAGTCGTGTGTAAATCTCCTTGAGAACCCACTGTTTTCTAATGGATCGAAACATGATGAGATGAAATATCCTTATATCAGAGATATGATGCAGAGGAAAATCGTACACATACAATACCTTCCTACACATGAGCAGATTGCAGACATCTTCACCAAACCAACTTGGTGAAGAATGCCTCCCTAGTTGAGAGGGAGTGTTGATGACTCCAACCAAGAAAAAATTCAAGTACATCCGTGTGTAACTTGGAATGATGAAGAATTCCTCCCTAGCTAAGAGGGAATGTTGATGATTGCATCTATGTGAGACATTATCCAGGTTAAAAACCCGTGAGATGTGGATCATTACAGCTATGTGAGACTTTCTCCAGCTTACAAACCTGAGAAAAAAACCCCCGAGAAGGGTGTGTGGTTCCTATTTGAGACAGAGATAGAACATAGAGATGACCTCCTCCATTATGAGAGTTGAGAAGAACTCTAGATGATTCTCCGGTGAGAAAGGTGATCTGCAGAGTTGGATGTGCTTGTGGCTGAGCACAAGGTGAACGTGTGAAATCCCAAAGTGTTGGGTGCATCATCACGAGAACAGAAATGAAGATGATGTATTAGCCTCCTCTGAGAATAAGAGTTGACAAGAAACTCTAGATGACTCTCCTGTGTAATGTAGTGGGAAAAAACATCTATTGAGTGGATGTGCCTGTGGATGAGCACAGGTGAACGTGATCCTAGTGGCTGGGCACTAGTGAAGAAGTGGTTATTCTGTGTAATGCAGTGAGCCAGAGATATGGACATCCCTATGGATGTGCCCCTAGTGGACGAGCACTAGTGGGTGTATATGATCCCTTTCTATAGTGTTCAAGAGTCAGACCTGCCTGTAACTCTAACTATAATGTAAAGGGTACAAGTCGACCCCACCTTAATGCCATTAATAGTTAATGTAAAAGATAATTAATATAAAAGACAATTAATATAAAAGACAATTAATATAGTAATTATTAATTATATTTTGAGTTATTGAGGTCGTACCTATTGTTCTAATAGACACATCATTTGATGTGACAAGTCTTATATAAATAAAGGTGAATCCCCATTCAGAAAATACACTTATCATTGTGTCATCTCATGATTTCAGAAGTTGTGGTATGAAATTGTGATAATTACAACACCCTCTTGTGTGCTAGGTTTGGTGATGGTGTGGGAGGTCTTTCACTTGGGAATATAGCAAAGGATTGACTAGGTTTTCTTCCCTTGTTGAGAAGGGTTTACCATGATACTTCTTGTGTTCTTGTGCATGGTTGTTCTTCTTGTGATCTTGGATTGTTGCAGTAATTATGGTTTTGTTTATGCTACATAGTAAGAAAATTAAAATGCATCAGCTTACCATAAAATCAACAGCTCTCAAGAAGAGGGGGTTGAAGTGTCATCTTCAAAGGACTTGTCTTCATGCGTGTATGATTCAGATATTTGGTAGCCTGATGATGATTTGATTACAGATTTATTCGAGGATGACCGGTCACAACATTTTTAGGATGATTTTTAGTCATCCCTTCGGACTTGTGATGCATATCTTTCTAGGGATGAAAACTTGTTGTATGAGGACTCTCAACCACTTTCGTCCTCAATTTTGGAAGAATAATAGGATGAGGCCATCTCAGAATGATCACAGGATCACTCTACAAAGAGAAAGTACTTTCATATTGAGGATTTCTACATGGATTCACAAATGGAGAGGCCACTTTTTTCTTTCTCTAGACTTGAGCATGTCCCTTACCTCATCCTTTATTCTCAAGGAAATCATGAGGTCTCCTTGGGATCTCTCATATCTTCTCGGTCTTCAAGAAGCAACAATCATGTTCATGTGGATGAAGATGAGCCGTTGTCTACATATAGTATCCCTCTTCAAAGATGGGTTTATCGAGCTTGTGGCTATCAGTTTAAGTAGGATTCCTCAGATGATCAAGCTGATGGATTCTCTTTCCAACAAGATTTCCTCCCTCCCACCCATCTCCATGAGTTTCATTTTATGATTGATTATACATAAATTTATGCTCATGATCATTATGTGCTTGACTTATCTTTGTTGTTTTACATAATTAAGCATAGGGGGAGATGCTTTGACAAGATGAATGACTGGTTGCATTGGTTGTATGACTTCACCTGACATCACCTATCGCTTGATCTTCAGGGCCCCAATGCCCCAGGTAAGTAGTTAGGTCATCTTTCTTTCCTTTAATTTTCATATTGATTGCTCATATTAGTTTTTCATCATGCTCTACTTGCATATTAATTTCATTCTTAGTTTAGAAATTTTTGAAAAAAATGCTAAAATTTTATTTTCTAGATTAGTTTTCATTTGGATTTTTATGTATATGGCTGAAGGGTGATAGAACCACCCTACATTTTATGGTTTTTTGTTTCAGTGTAGGCACAGTTCTACCAGGAGATGTTTTGGTTATCATGCACTCTAAAATGAGCACATGTCCCCAAGTAGGAGCCATATGTTATCCCCATTTTGTGGGATAACTAAGGAGCTCATGTCTCTAGGCCCTCAGGTTGCAGATATCGAGTGCCGAGAGACTACATGACCAACAATGTCCACTTACACATACAAAATCCCACTCTATCACCACATTATGATCCATTGTCAGTGCATCCACCACACCAGCTAGCTTTTGGAAGGAAAAGGGCTCTTGTTCCATGCGGTATAAATTAAGTATTGTGGCAGGTAATTATCCTAATATTTAAGGCATTTGAACATGTTGTATTTGAGCAGATTTTGATTATAGAACATCTGCTTGGACATTATGCTTTTGACTCTGTTTCACCTTGGCGAGTATCATAGATTTCCTAATAAGTGGCCAACCTTTGGGGAAGGTTTGTGACTGGGGTCCCTTGAGGGTTTAATGTACCATTCCCAACCATACCTACCACCTTCTGCTCATTTCACTCCCATCATATTGTCCTCTTCTAGGCCCTTTGACTTTAGTGACCCAAGAAGGGCATGTACCTCATTTCATGGGAAGAAGGGGCTGAAGGCCCAGAGGGATTGTTGTTGGCTAAAAAGCTAAAAGCCTAGATATAGACCTTCTAGATGCTTCACCCAGAGATACCCGAGAAATAAATGAAATGTTTCTATGTAAGAAAAAGGGACCTACAAATTGAATGTGAATGCTTAAGGGATTAGTTGGAGGATGGGAGGTCTCATCACGAGCCAAACTATCATGATAATGGGTATTTAGTGGTATGACATTACCATCATCTGGTCACCAAGCTAGGGTAGTGGCTCTCAATTACACAAATGAGATAAAGGGGGTCTCATCACGAGCCAACCTTTTCATTTCCACAAGGTATTTGTGAGTGAAACTGTCATTTTTTGGACACCACGCTAGGACAATGGCCTTCAACTCATTCCTTAAAACATGGAAGAAATAAAGAATGGCAATAATATGGGCTTGGAAAAAGTTCATCGCAAACGAAGATGCCACACACCCTCTACAAAGGCACCCATGAATGAGATAATATGACCCCTTGTATGTCATGAAAGTCATCAACCTATGAATTCTAAACCCCTTCCACCTCATCATTCACTACATAACCTTGAAATTTCATCCTTGGGAGAATCCTCTACTTAAGGGCCTTGGTGTACCCAATAGGACTTCTATGACACCCCTCCCATACTTAAAATTTGTCAATTGTATAAGGTTTTTAAGAATTTGTTTAATTTGATGAGGTAGACTAATGTAGCACTAATTGCCACTAAAGTAATTATACTTCATAGCCTACCCATTCATAGGAAGTGGAAGCGTTTCTCCATCTGAGTGACTAAGATTGAAAACAATTGCGTCTATTGCATCCTAAATTCCATAGGTCCCAAGCCAGAATGATCAATTTTTTTGAAACTATTATGGATTTTTTGTCTTATTATCCCACATAAAGACTAAATATGCCTTCTGAAACTCTCTCTGGAAATCCATTTTATAAAATGTTTCCTTGGTTCTAAACAAGGTGATTAATTGTTTTTTGTGAATTTCCATCCAAATCAACGAGTTGATTCACCCTTGCCTGAACTTCCTCCTTATCACTGTTGGAATGTTGCAACATATGGTATATTGGGATCTATAAATGGATTAGAAATGTGGCACTCATCCTATAAACCAATTCAAATGGGCTTCTTCCTGTAGATTGTTTATTTGTTATTCTTTATGCCCATAATGCATATGTAATCTTGTTGTCCCCACTTCTTTTGTTGTCTCCAGTGATATTTTTTATAATGGCCATCATATTTTTGTTTCTTGACTCTACCAAGCCATTTCCTTATGGATAATAGTTAGATTAATGATACAATACAAAACCATAATAATAATAATAGAATGAAGATAATTATGTTGAACTGAAGTCCTTGGCATTGTCGGTTGTGATCTTGGATGGTACACCAAACCTTGTGATAATAATTTCATCCAGGAACTCCTTGAGCACACTATCTATTGCTCTTTTCGTGGGTATGGCGTCAACCCACCTGGTAAAATAATTAGTGCATGTGAGGATCCATTTTAATCCATGCATAATTTCTCCTTGAATTCCCCAATGAAGTCTAGAACCCATTGATGGAAGGGTGCCTCCACTACAAATGGTTGCAAGGGTGAAGTTGTGAGGTGTTTTTTCCCTACAAATAGTTGGTATTGATGGAAATCTATAACAAACTTGTGGGCACCTACAAATATAGTTGGCCAATAATATCCCACCCTTAAAAAATTATGCATAGTGGTTGGGTAGCATGATGTCCACCAGAGAATAATGTGTGCAATTTTTCCATTAGATTTTGGGCCTCCACACTGTCAACACAACTCAAAATTATTCCATTTGGATTATTTTGATCATACAATATTTCGATGCTTTTAACCTCATATCCCTTCTCTTATAGTCAACAAGATGGTTTAGACATGTTAAAATTTTCATGTAATAAATGATGTTCACACACCACTCATGTCACTCCAACTCATCCAGAATTATAGCTACCCTCTCATAGGTCTCTTCTTTATACATATCAAATTCTGTCTCTTTCCCCTTAGTGAGCATCTTAGAAAGTCTTTGTACCTTTACCAACTTTGTAGGCATGATCTCCATATCATACTCCTAAAGCCCATATACCCATTTCACATCGATACCCAAACAATCTTGTTGTGTCAATATGTCCTTAACTGTAGTATGATGAACATATGCAATAATCCTTGAATCCCACATAAGGCATGAAGTAATTTAAAGAACACACAAGAACATAAGATTGCTTTTCCATTGTGGTGTACTTCAATTCCGATTCCTTGAGTGATTTTCTCATGAATGTTATAATTTTTCTTGATATTTTGATCATTCTTTTGCAACAAGACACTTGCTATCATTTCTTTTGAGGTGAAAGAAAAAAACTTGAAATTCCCTCGAGTAGTCGAGACTCACCAAGATTTGTGTCATAGCCCTATCATTCTTCATCATCTTAAGGGATTCCCTGTTATCATCATCCCACTTAAATTCTTGATCTTTCTTAAGCAAGTTAGAGATATGCTTGGTAATCTCGACAAATTTTGGGATGAATCTTTTGATAAAATTTATCTTTGCAAAAAAATATGCAATCACCTTCTTGCTCCCAAGCAAGGAAATTTGTTGAGCCGTCTATATCCTATATGTATCTATTTTGACTCCTTTCGAATCAATATGTCCATGAATCTTACCTTCATTGCATCGAAAAACATAATTTTTTAAATTCAAGGATATGCCCTACTTCCTACACCCATCGAACTCTTTCCTCAAATGTCGCACATGATCCCTTCTCTCATTGGAAAACATAGTTAGATCATCCTAGTATATTTCTATGATTTTTCCCATCAGGTCTCTAAACACAAATTCCATGGCCCTCTAGAAGGTATAGCTTGCATTCATAAATCCAAATAACATTATAATATATTCATAAGTTCCCTATGGAGTGGTGAATGTCATCTTATGTCTATCCCCTTCTTTAACTAGGCCCTTATTATATCCAAAAAACCCGTCCAACATGGACAACATGCCTGATCCTGTAACTCTCTACAACAAACTTTACATGTTTGGTAAAGGATAGTTGTCTTTGAGGGTTAACTTGTTGAGATTTCATAAATCCACACATAGTCTGATCTCACCAGTTTTCTTTCTCATCACTACTAATTTGGAATCTCATGATGAATGTCGAGTAGGAGAAATGATCTTAGCAACTAACATCTTTTCCAGCTCCCTTTTGATAAGAGGAAGGAGTTTTGAGTTGATCCTTCTTAAATTCTTCCTGAATGGTTTCACGTCTTCCTTAAAAGGGACATTGTGTTGAATAATATATCCTTTGTATGCCTTCAGGTCATCATATGACCATGAAAATACATCCCAAAATTCTTGGATTATCTCATGTATCTATTTCATTTCTTCTGTCGAAGTACCCTTTCCAATATTTATCAATTTGGAACTAGCTTCCAAGCCAATATTGACCTCTATATACTCCTCAGGCTTGTTGGCCTATTTCTTTTATTTATACATGTCATGTGTGTCAAAAATATTTCTATCGGAACCAATCTATTTGGAAACTTGTTTCCCTCACGCAATTTGATCACTTCAAATTCACCATTTGTTTCATCTTGGCTCCACCAATCCACTTTATAATCCATAAATTATGTCATATTATTCATGAACCTTATTAGATACAAATAATCGTCAAACACTTATCGGTGCTCAAAGTTATCTAGGACAGAGGGTCGACATATGATGTCCATGTTAGCTTCCCTTGAAGTAAGGATCTTACATGATTGGGTAGTGGTCACAACTACAACTAGAGAATCTGCTTGGGAATTATTCTCCCTTGGGAGAACCTCAATAAAAAAAGGTATCAAATGATTCTATGATACACCACATTGTTTGTCTATATTTCCTCAACCTTTCATTCTTTTTTGCATACTAATTCTTCACTTGAAACTATGATATCAAAGTCCCCGATAACTTGCAACATTTTTGTTCCCATTTTCGTGTCCAGATTGAGTCCTAGAAGCAAAGCTTCGTACTCAACAACATTGTTTGTGGCCTCAAACTCTAATATGTAATAAAAATTCATTGTATCACTTTGGGGAGAAATGGATATGATTCCTACACCAACAAATGTATGAGAGTGTGCCCTGTTAAAGTGCATTTTCCGAATTTCATCACTAAGCCTTTTTGCCTTCTCCTATTTGATCTCTGAGGCCAATGAATGTGAAAGGGCCACACAGTTTCCCATATCATCATCTACCATGCAAATAAACTCATTCATGGGCTCATTTGGATCTTCTACATGGAACCTTATGGACTATTCCCAATCCAAAGTAAGTTAAGTACCTTCACAAATTGGAATGGTTTCATAAGACAGATCCATTTGTAAACAACCACCCAAACTAGAAGCCCACTTTCTCTACAACAACATTCCCCAAGAATATAGAACATCAACGACGACAAAATAAATTAGAACTGAAATATTCAAATACACAACCAACTTGACATATAAATATTTAATGAGGCCAAACACTTTAACCTCTCTAGAATCCATGGCATACACATTCCTATATGGCCTAGAAGTTGTAGGCCCAATTGCTTCATCACTTTCAATGGCATGACATTAGTTGATGCCCTTGAATCTA
>JASDQU010735389.1:197249-219508 GCA_032191745.1 Picea mariana
GTCCATTTGTATAATTTACTAAAAAATATAAATAGGAAAATGCACTATAAACATAAAAAGAGACAATTAAACTCTTTGGAATGTATGTAGTATCAATAAATATGATTTTCATTGCTTTGACAAGTCTGAAGAGCCTAAGCATCATGTTTTATCACATATATGATAATTCATCCTTATCACATATATTACAAGCCATTTTCATGCGTTGGGTAGCATATTAACAAAATTATATACATTGTAACTAGAAATCCTTTTGTTAATCCCCTAAATCCTACCCCTATTTAATTATCATTACATTAATTACAACGGTATATGCTTGTTATTTCCTTCGATCCCTCTCTATCTCCTATATATACATTAAGAAGACCCATTTGAATTATCATCTTATTTTGTGCATTTATATCTTGTAATAAAAGGTTAACCCCTTAAGATGTTTTTATTTTATTTACTCTTCTACTCTATTTTGGATTGGTAGTACTAAATTGGGTCATTTATTGTCTATTTGATTATTTTGATCACAATATTTAGTATCAGAGTACAAAATCCTTGGTTTTTCTTTTTCAAAAAAGTGATCTTATTATTTTCATTACAAATAACTTTTGCAATATTTGAATTTCATGGAAATTGTAGGCTTGGAAGAAGAAAGAGTGAAGTGTATCTAATCAAAATTTCAAAACTGATTCCCTATAGTTTTGGAGTTACAAGGAGTGCAAGTTAGGATTTTTATCTAGTCCTAAAATTAGGCTTAAACAAGTTGTTTCAATAAAACAATGATATCTAAAGCTTATGATGCCTAAATTGAGTTCCACCTATGGCCATGAAAATAAATCGTACCAAAGTGCTTTAGGTCCAAATTTAAAAGAAAGATCCAAAACAGGGACATCGTGGCATTCCATTCAAGTTAGCTCGCTTGAAACGCCCTAAAATCAACAAGTTTTGAGATAGTGGCCCTGCTACCTCCCAAGTTCTCACTTGGTGTAAAATTCCCCTAAACATAGGTTGTGAAATCCCAAGAGAAACTTAGACAAGCTACCCACTATGACCTCTGTAATCTTGTGTTTCTCTCTTTAGGAAAGATAAGGTTATATTGAAGGGGGGAATCCCTAAGGTACACCAAGCTAAAAAAAAATAGAGTTGAAAGGGAAGGGAGCTTAGTCGTATATCTGATCTAGAGTTTCAAATTAACAATTAAATTTTATATCTAAAGTAGATTTAATTATCCTTTTCCATAATTATAAATCAACAATATATTAAGGTCAAAATCAGAAAATCAAGTAACTTTTAACACTAGAAATATGAGATTTTCTTTTAGAATTAAAAAATTAAGTTTGAGATGTGTATTTTAGGTTCAAACAACTTGGATTTGAAATATGTTTAAGGGTTTTTTTCCTCTAATTTCAGGTTGCTTAAAATAAAAAATAAAAAATAAAAAATAAAAAATGATTTTTTTTAGTATTTTTGGTTGCTTTAGAGGGAAAACCAATGCTTTAATTTGTTTGGGATTATGGGGTAAAGTTATCCTCTTTAGATGACTATTTTTATGAAATATTAGGGGTTCTTGACAACCAAACATGCATAATAACAACAACCCTAATATGGCAACTAAATATCACAAATTCAAAGGAGTAAAGGAGCTATGAAAAATCCACTTTCAAGACAAAACAAGGGTGGTTCTTGCCTAAATATTCTAACAAATGCAATAACTCTTTCAATGTCAAAAGCATGAAGTTTTCCTCTTTAAAACAAAATAAACAAGAAGTTTGAGGAGTAGGTTCTATCAAATGTTACATATTCCAATGCAACAAGATTGCTCCTCTATGGCCCTTGAGTTGACTTTGGCATCCAAAAATCTTCGATGTTAGCTTCAAATAACACTCCAAGAACTATTCACCTCACATTCAACAAAGGGAGATAACCATTTCCATAAATATTAAGCAAGAGATAAGAATGGTTTTATTCCAAACCTTGAGAGCACTTCCAACAACCTTTTACAAATGGAGGAGCTTCATGTTATCCCCATTTTGTGGGATAACTAAGGAGATGATGTCTCAAGGCCCTCAACTTGTAGATATGGAGTGTCCAAAGACTACATGACCATAAATGTCCACTTACACATACATAAGCCCACTCTATAACCACATTCTGATCCATTGTCAGCGCATCCACCAAACCAACTAGCTTCTGGAAGGCAGATGGGTCTTTCTCCATGCGGTACAAGTCAGGTATTGTGGCAGGTAATCACCCTAATATTTAAGGCATGAGAACATGTTGTATTTGAGATACCTTTTATTATAGAACGCTTGCTTGGACATTATGCTTTTGACCGTGTTTCACCTTGGTGAGTGTCATAGATTTCCTAGTAAGTGGCCAAAATTTTGGGAAGGTTTGTGACTGGGGGGTCCCTTGAGGGGTTATTGTACCATTCCCAACCATAAATACCACCTTCTGCTCATTTCACTACCATCATATTGTCCTCTTCTAGGCCCTTTGACTTTAGTGACCCAAGAAGGGCATGTACCTCATTTCATGGGAAGAAGGGGTTGAAGGCCTAGAGGGATTGTTGTTGGCTAAAAAGATAAAAGCCTAGATATAGACCTTATGGATGCTTCGCCCATGGATCCCTGAGAAATCAATGAAACAATTATCTGTAAGAAAAGGGGACCTACAAAATGAATGTGAATTCTTAAGGGTTTAGTTGGAGAATGGGAGGTCTCATCATGAGCCGACCTATCATGATCACGGGTATTTAGCGGTATTACATTACCATCATCTGATCACCAAGCTAGGGTAGTGGCCCTCAGTTACATAAATGAGAGAAAGGGGGTCTCATCATGAGCCATCATTTTCATTTCCGCAAGGTATTTGTGAGTGACATTGTCATTATCTGGACATCACACCATGACAATGGCCTTCAACCCGTTCCTTAAAACATGAAATAAATAAAGAATGGAAAGAAGATGGGCTTGGAAAGAGTGCATCACAAACGAAGGTGCCACACACCCTCTACAAAGGCACCCATGAATGAGATAATATGAGCCCTTGTGTGTCATGAAAATCATTGACCTATGAAGTCTAAATCCTTTCCACCTCATCATTCACTACATAACCTTGAAAGGCCATCCTTGGGAGAATCCCCTACTTGAGGGCCTTGGTCTACCCAATAGGACTCCTATGACACCCCTCCCATACTTAAACTTGGTCAATTGTTTAGGGTTTTTAATCATTTGTTTAATTTGATGAGGTATTTTGATGCACATGTTTAGGTGCCTTTCTTATTAGATGTGGTTTACACTTGTCATGATATCTTTGACTTGATATCTTTGGAGGGTGTACCCTTTTGTTTTGTAGGACCTTTCTTGATGGCCAATTTTGGGAGAACAAGTCTAGCTTGGGATTCCATGGGGAAAGAAGCCCACAGGATGGATGCCTAGGTCCCACATGAGAAATGACAGAGATGTGCCTTTAGAGGTCTATAAGACATCATGACGGGCCTAACCTATCCTCTACCACCCAAATAACTTGCCTAGAAGAGGCAAAATGTCACCTCCTTGAGGGTCGAAATTATGAAGGGGCTAGGGTTTGGTGGTGATGGAGTTGCACATTGAAACTTGGAATGTCTTGACTGAATGAGGCATGGAGAAGGCTTGGTGCATGAAGAGGAGGCTCAAGGAGCCCCAACGACTTTCACATCTTCTCCAATGACTTGCTCAAGTGCCAAAACGTCTCCTAAAGGGGTGACGTCATCTTACTTTAGGGTTTCTTTTGTGAAAAAAGTAAATTTTAAGATAAATTGTTTAATATTATTTGTGTAAAGGGGAAAGATTAGGGCTGTTGACTCTTATCTTGTGTCTTACCCTAAAATTAAGTGGACAAACTATGTGTTTGACATTTTGTATAAATAGAGATCATGTGAATCTCTTTTCATAACATATCTCTCCCATTGTGAGAGCTACTTGGCTGAATTTTTTTCCCTCTTTGGGAAATATCTATCTATTATGCTATTTGTTATGGTTTCTCTTTACTATTGGATGGATGGATGATGCACTAGCTCTCTTGGAGGATTATTTTCTTGCTTATGGTGGAATTTTCTTGGTGAATTAGGGTTTCATCTTGTTAGTGCTTCAACTTTGTAAGGATTTCATGGTTATTGCTCTATTTTCTTGGTTGTAATATTAATGTGATGATATATTTGGGAGTATAAGGGCATACACCCCCCTCCAAGTCCATTTTCATTGTTTGGAATAATCTATTGTGCAAAGGATATTAGGATGAGTAAAAGGGTTTACACCCTCCTAGGTTTTCCTTGTTGGTTAGGGTTTTCCTTGGGGAGTAAAATGGTTTACACCCCCAAGGAAGTAACTCATCCAAATTGTTTGATCAAGAGACTCCATTTACCCAACGGTTAGAGGCACTAGTTCAATTGCATTGGAGAAATACAATCTTCCATTGGTAAACGCGAAATTTTTGAATTTTGAGATTGTCTAAATTGGAAAGTGATCTTTGTGCCTAAGGCACCTTTGAGACACTAGGGCATTTTGTTTCTCCAAGTATTTATTGCTTCTGTTACAACTTAAATATACAGGCATTAGGGCTGTAGAAACCCTAAGACAAATCTCTTAATAACTCACAAACCAACTGTCAAAAGTTGCTAAATATCTGCCCCTATAATCTACTAGTCTCAACGCACTTTTTGGGTGGATTGTTGGTAAGTTTTGGTGGTTGAATTATTTGATGTAATAATTTGTTTGTTTCATCCATAAGGATGATAATTAACATTGCATTAACTTGTTTATGACAACCTTATGTTTATGCTAAAGTCTTGCTCTTTCATTCTTGAGTTAAACTAGTCTTTTGCTAGCTTGTCTCTTGCTTATTCAACTAGACTTCTAGCACTTATTTTGTAGGTCTTATTAATATTTACATGATGATATATGTTATTTTTTGTTGCTAAAATTAGGGAAAAAATCTTAACTTGCTTTTCCACTTGATAAATTGCATTGTATACTTGGTTTTCCTTGTGTCTCGAGCAGGTACTATCTCTTTGTAGGTCACTCAAGACTTTGGAAACCTCAAACAACCCTAAAGACTCATCACCAAGTTCTCTTTTCCATATAGAAACTTGACCTATATGGGAATCCATTAATAAGTATATTTTCCATCTCATTCCCCTTAGGGTCACCCAAGATTCGCCCCTTGAGGTGATCACTTCATCTCTAAAGTGATGGGAATACCTATCTGAGGTGACAGTGAGTAGGTGTTCTCTTAGTTGTTTCCATATTGTGGTTTGGGTCGGGATTTTCTCAACCTACAACTTGTGCGATAACATTTTGGCACTATTGTTGGGGAGGATTTTGAATCCTCTTCCGAACCCTAATGACACTTTGGCAAGCTATCCCAAAGCCTTTCACAAGAATTCCTGGTGACTCTACCTAAATGACGTTCCCTTTCCACCTTTGATGATATCTTCTTAAAGTTCATATGGTGGCTCCACCTTCCAAGAACCCACTTTAGCCCTTTCCACCGTTTGATGAGACTTGAGCTCATATAATGACTCCATTGATGTATTACCCTAAGTAATGGAACCATGGCCTCACGGTACTTACCATGGGAATTCCATAAGGTTTATCCATCCTTTAATGTTTAAGATATCCTTGTATATCCAAATAATTTCTCCCTAGAGTGGAGGGAAAGTTTCCCTATATTTAATGGCGATCCAACTCTAGCAGTCACTCATGTTGTCAATTATATGAAGCATGATTCAAGTCTATATGTACTACATAGGGATGTTCTAATGAATATTTTTGTATCTTCACTAGAATCAAGTCAAAGAATTTTCTTGCACACTCATGTAACGTGAAGAGCATCCCTTCTTTTACCAAGCTCATGGAAGAATTTCTCAACCACTATTGGCCAACTACCCAGAATTTGCAATATACTTTCCAAGAGATCAAAGATGTTCTTTGCATAGAAGGTTTTCTTGTAGATGAGGATAAAGAAAATCTTAAAGAAGATCACGATGAAGAAGATCCAAATGAGACATATGATGAAGATGAAGTATCTACCCTTCCACTTGATGAGGACATCCATACCTCTATTTCTCCTGCATATAAAGAAGAGAACATGATGAGTTATAATCCTTTTGAAAAATTTGATGATGGTTTGTCCCATGACTGTGGAAATGAAGAAAACTACCAAAAGGATCTCGATGAAGTTTCTCTTTTAGAAGGCTTGAACAAGACATTGTTATCTGCTTTCCATTTTGAAGAAAATGAAGTTCTCTGGTTTTGTGAAGAAGTAATCAGATCCTATGATGCAGATTAATTCATGGAACAACCCTTAGTTATAGTTAATGACCACATTGATTATGTCATGTAGGTTGGGAGATGAAGATGGCATGTGGGTTTCTTCATTATTGATAGAGATCCCATTTATGACAATGAGGGTAGCTCTCAGGAAGATGGGGTTGAAGTGTCATCTTCAGAGGACTGGTCTTCATGCGTGTATAATTCATATATTTGGCATCCTAATGATGACGTGATTACAGATTTATTTGAGGATGATCGATCACAACATTTTCAGGATGATTTTCAATCATCCCTTGGGACTTGTGATACATATCTCTTTTGGGATGTAGACTTGTTGTATGAGGACTCTCAACCACTTTCATCCTCAATTTTGGAAGAATACCAAGATGAGGCCATGTCAGAGCAATCAGAGGCTCACTCTACAAAGAGGAAGTACTTTCATATTGAGGATTTATACAGGGATTCACAGATGAAGAGGCCACAATTTTCTTTCTCTATACCTGAGCCTGTCCCTTACCTCATCCTTTCTTCTCAAGGAAATCACGAGGTACCCTTGGGATCTCTCATATCTTCTCGGTATTTAGGAAGCAACGATCATTTTTATGAGGATTAATATGAGCCATCATCTACATATAGTATCCCTCTTCAGAGAGGGGTTTATCGAGTTTGTGGCTTTCACTTCAGGCATAATTCCTCAGCTGATTAGGCTGATGGATTCTCTTTCCAACATGATTTTCTTCATCCCACACATATCCATGAGTTTCATTTTAGGATTGATTATACCTCTATTTATTCTCATGATCATTATGTGCTTGACTTATATTTTTTGTTTTACATAACTAAGCACATGGGGAGATGATTTGACGGGATGATCGATTGGTTGCACTGGTTATATGACTTCACCTGACATCACCTATCGCTTGATCTTTAGGGTCCCATGGCTCCAGGTAAGTAGGTAGGTAATATTTCTTTCCTTATATTTTCATCTTTATTACTCATATTAGTTTAGATTTATTTCATTTTTCATTATGCTCTACTTGCATATTGATTTCATGCTTAGTTTAGAAATTTTTGAAAAAAATGCCAAAATTTTCTTTTCTAGATTAGTTTCATTTGGATTTTGATGTATATGGATGAAGGGTGATAGAACCACCCTATATTTTATGGTTTCTTGTTTCAGTGTAGGAATATGTCTACCAGGAGATATTGTGGTTCTCATGCACTCTACATCCAGCACATGTCCCCAAGTAGGAGACATATGTTATCCCCATTTTATGGGATAACTAAGGAGATAATGTCTCGAGGCCCTCAAGTTACATATATGGAGTGCCAAGAGACTACATGACCAACAATTTCTACTTATGCATACAAAATCCCACTCTATCACCACATTATGATCCATTGTCAATGCATCCACCACACCAACTAGCTTCTAGAAGGTAGATGGGTCTTGATCCATGCAGTACAAGTCAGGTATTGTGGCAGATAATCACCCTAATATTTTAGGAATTTGAACATGTTGTATTTGAGTTGATTTTAATTATAGAATGCATGCTTGGGAATTATTCTTTTGACCATGTTTCACCTTGGTGAGTGTCATAGATTTCCTAGTAAGTGGCCAACCTTTGGGGAAGGTTTGTGACTGGGCCTCCCTTGAGGGGTTATTGTACCATTCCCAACCATACCTACCACCTTTTGCTCATTTCACTCCCATCATATTGTCCTCTTATAGGCCCTTTGAATTTAGTGACCCAAGAAGGGAATGCACCTCATTCCATGGGAAGAAGGCGCTGAAGGCCTAGAGGGATTGTTGTTGGCTAAAAATATAAAAGCCTAGATATAGACCTTCCACATGCTTTGCCTAGGTCTCCCCAAGAAAGCAATGAAACACTTCTCTATAAGAAAAGGGGACCTACAAAATGAATGCGAATGCTTAATGGGTTAGGTCGAGGATGGGATGTCTCATCACAAGCCAACCTCTCATGATCATGGGTATTTAGTGGTATGACATTACCATCATCTGGTCACCAAGCCAGGGTAGTGGCTCTTAGTTACACAACTGAGAGAAAGGGGGCCTCATCATGAGCCAACCTTTTCATTTCCGCAAGGTATTTGTGAGTGACATTGTCATTATCTGGACACCACGCCAAGACAATGGCCTTCAACGTGTTCCTTAAAACATGAAAGAAATAAAGAATGGAAAGAAGATGTGCTTGGAAAAAGTGCATCACAAATGAAGATTGCACACACCCTCTACAAATGAACCCATGAATGAGATAATACAAGCCCTTGTATGTCATGAAAATCATCGACCTATGAAGTCTAAACTCCTTCCATCTCATCATTCACTACATAACCTTGAAAGGCCATCCTTGGGATAATCCCCCTACTTGAGGGCCTTGGTATACCCAATATGAATCCTATGACACCCCTCCCATACTTAAACTTGGTCAATTGTATAGGGTTTTTAAGCATTTGTTTAATTTTATGAGGTAGTTTTGATGCACATGTTTAGGTGCCTTGCTTATTAGATGTGGTTTACACTTGTCATGATATCTTTGACTCGAGATCTTTGGAGGGTGTACCCTTTTATTTTGAAATACCTTGCTTGGTGGCCAATTTTGGGAGAACAAGCCTAGCTTGGGCCCATGGGGAAAGAATCCCATGGGATGGATGCCTAGGGCCCACATAATGGATGAAAGAAATGTGTCTTTGGAGGTCTAAAAGACATCATGACGGGCCTAACCTAGCCTCTACCACCCAAATGAATTTCCTAGGAGAGGCAAAACATCACCTCCTTGAGGGTTGACGTCATGAAGGGGCTAGGGTTTGATGGTAATGGACTTGAACATTGACAATTGGCATATATTGACCAGATGAGGCATGGAGAATGCTTGGTGCATGAAGAGGAGGCTCAAGGAACCCCAACGACTTCCACATCTTCTCCAACGATTTGCTCAAGTGCCAAAATGTCCCCTAAAGGGGTGACATCATCTTACTTTAGGGTTTATTTTGTGCAAAAGAAAATTTTAATATAAATTGTTTAATATTATTTGTGTAAAGGGGCAAGATTAGGGCTGTTGACCCCTATCTTGTGTTTTACCCTAAAATTAAGTGGACAAACTACGTGTTAGACATTTTGTATAAATAGAGATCATGTGAATCTCTTTTCATAACATATCTCTCCCATTGTGAGAGGTACTTGGCTGGAATTTTTGCCCTCTTTGAGAAATCTCTATCTCTTATGTTATTTATTATGGTTTCTCTTTACTATTGGATGGATGGATGATGCACTACCTCTCTTGGAGGATTATTTTCTTGCTTATGGTGGAATTTGCTTGGTGAATTAGGGTTTCATCTTGTTAATGCTTCAACTTGGTAAGGATTTCATGGTTATTTCTCTCGTTTCTTGGTTGTAAGCTTAATGTGATGATATATTGGGGAGTATGAGGGCATACACCCCCCTCCAAGTCCATTTTTATTGTTTGGAATAATCTATTGTGCAAAGGATACTAGGAGGAGTAAAAGGGTTTACACCCTCCTAGGCTTTCCTTGTTGGTTAAGGTTTGCCTTGGGGAGTAAAAGGATTTACACCCCCAAAGAATTAAATAATCCAACTTGTTTGATAAATATACTCCATTTATCCAATGGTTAGAGGCACTAGTTCAATTGCATTGGAGAAATAAAATCTTGTATTGGTAAACGTGAAATTTTGGAATTTTGAGATTGTCTAAATTGGAAAGTGATCTTTGTGCCTAAGGCGCCTTATAGCCACTAGGGAGTTTTTTTTATCTAAGTATTTCTTTCTGATTTTAAAAATTAAATCTACATCCATTAGGGATGGAGAAACCCTAAAACAAATCTCTTAATAACTCACAAACCAACCGTCAAAAGTTGCTAAAAATCTGCCCCTATAATCTACTAGTCTCAATGCACTTTTTGGGTGGATTGTTGGCAAGTTTTGTTGGTTGAATTATTTTCTGTAATAATTTGTTTGTTACAGCCATAAGACTGATAATTATCACTGTAGTAACGTTTTTATAACAGCCTTACTTTTATGCTAAATTCTTTCTCTTTCATTCTTGAGTTAAACTAGTCTTTACTAGCTTGTCTCTTGCTTATTCAACTAGATTTGTAGCACTTATTTTGAAGATCTTATTACTCTTTACATGATGATATATGTTATTGTTTGTTTATGAAATTAGGGAAAACAATCTTAAATTTATTTTCCACTTGATATATTGCATTGTATACTTGGTTTTCCTTGTGTCTCGGGCATGTACTATCTCTTTGCAGGTCACTCAAGACTTTGGAAACCTCAAACAACCCTCAAGACTCATCACCAAGTTCTCTTTTCCATCTGTAAACCCGAAATATAGGGGAATCCATTCATAAGTATCATTTTCCATCTCATTCCCCCTAGGGTCACCCAGGATTCACCCCTTGAGGTGATCACTTCATCTCTAAAGTGATGGGAATACCTATATGAGGTGACCATGGATATGTGTTCTCTTAGTTGTTTCCATATTGTGGTTTGGGTTGAGATTTTCCCAACCTACAACTTGTGCAATAAAATTTTGGCATAGTTTCTGGGGAGGATTTTGAATCCTCTTCCAAACCCTAACGACACTTTGGCAAGCTATCCCAAAGCCTTTCACAAGCTTGTCTAGGGACTGTACCTAAAGGACGTTCCCTTTCCACCCTTGATAAGCTCTTCTTGAAGTTCATCTAGCGACTCCACCTTCCAAGAACCCACCTTATCCCTTTCCACCCTTTGGTGAGACTTGAGCTCATATGGAGAATCCATTGAGGTATTACCCTACGTAATGGAACCATGGCCTCACAAGACTTACCATGGGAATTCCATAAGGTTTATCCCTCCTTTGATGTTCAAGATATCTTGGATATCTAAATCATTTCTCCTCGGAGTGGAGAGAAATTTTCCCTAGATTTAATGGCGATCTAGCTCTAGCAGTCACCCATGTCTTCAATTATATGAACTATGCTTCAAGCCTAGATGTGCTACATGAAGATGTGCTAATGAATATTTTTGTTTCTTCACTAGAATCAAGTCAAAGGAATTTGCTTGCACACTCATGTAACCCAAAGATAATCCCTTCTTCTACCAAGCTCATTGAAGAATTTATCAAGCACTATCAACCAGCTACCCAGAATTTGCAAGATACTTTCCAAGAGATCAAAGACGTTCTTTGCAGAGAAGGTTTTCCTGTACACGAGGATGAAGAAAATCTTGAAGAAGATCATGATGAAGAAGATCTGAATGAGACATATGACGAAGATGAAGATTTTTTCCTTCCACTTGATGAGGACATCCAGACCTCTGCTTCTTCTGCACATCAAGAAGAGAGCATGATGAGTTATAATCCTTTTGAAAACTTTGTTGATGCTTTGTTCCATGACTGTGGAAATGAAGAAAACTGCCAAAATGATCTCGATGAAGTTTCTCTTGCAGAAGGCCTGAACGAGACATTGTTATCTACTTTCCATTTTGAAGAAAATGAAGTTCTCCAGTCTAGTGAAGAAGTAATAAACTCCTATGATGCAGATAAATTTGTGGAACAACCCTTGGATATAGTTGATGACCAAATTGATGATTTCATATTGGTTGGGAGACGTAGATGGCATGTGGGTTTCTTCATTATTGATAGAGATCCCATTTATGACATTGAGGGTAGCTCTTGTTTATGATTGAAGCTACGTGAGCCATTCTCCAGGTTACAAACCTATGAGATGTGGATCATTGCAGCTATGTGAGACTTTCTCCAGCTTAAAAATCTGAGAGAAAGACCCCCAAGAAGGGTGGGTGGTTCCTATCTAAGATAGAGATGGAACGTAGAGATGACTACCTCCATTATGAGAGTTGAGAAGAACTCTAGATGATTCTCTAGTGAGAAAGGCGATCTATAGAGTTGGACGTGCCTATGGCTGAGCACAAGGTGAACGTGTGAAATCCCAAAGTGTTGGGTGCATCGTCATGAGAATAGAAATGAAGATGATGTATTAGCCTCCTCTGAGCATAATATTTGACGAGAAACTCCAGATGACTCTCCTGTGTAATGCATTGGAAAAAAATATATGTTGAGTCGACGTGCCTATGGACGAGCACAGGTGAACGTGATCCTAGTGGCCGAGCACCAGTGAAAAAGTGGTTCTTTTGTGTAATGCAATGAGCTAGAGATATGGGTATTGCTATGGATGTGCCCCTAGTGGATGAGCACTAGTGGGTGTATAAGATCCCTTTCTATATTGTTCAAGAGTCAGACCTTCCTGTAACCCTAATTGTAAAGTAAAGGGTACAGGTCAGCCCCACATTAATGTGATTAATAATTAATGTAAAATATAATAATATAAAAGATAGTTAATATAAAAGATAATTAATATAGTAATTATCAATTATATTTTGAGTTATTGAGGTCGGACCTATTGTGCCAATAGACACATCATTTGATGTGACTAGTATTATATAAATAAAGTTTAATCCCCATCGAAGAAATACACTTATCATTGTGTCATCTCATGATTTCAGAAGTTGCAGTCTGAAATTGTGAGAATTACAACACCCTCTTGTGTGCTAGGTTTGGTGATGGTGTGAGAGGTATTTCTCTTGGGAATATAGCAAAGGATTGGCTAGGTTTTCTTCCCTTGTTGAGAAGGGTTTCCCAGGATACTTCCTGTGTTCTTGTGCATGGTTATTCTTCTTGTGATCTTGGATTTGTGTTCTTGTGCATGGTTATTCTTCTTGTGATCTTGGATTGATGCAGTAATTATGGTTCAGTTTATGCTACATAGTAAGAAAATTAAAATGCATCACCTTACCATAAAATCAACATGGTATCAGAGCAGTTCTAGAAGATGACCATCTGCACATTGATAAAGGAAGGCCATAGGAGATGGAGCTAACAAGTACCCCAGTGCCAGTTCAAGGGAAGGGCCATACCCTCTCTATTAAGTTTTTTGTGGTAAAGTAGACCTGGCCGAGTTCTGTGAGAAGGGATGGCTGTCCAAAATAGACTGGCTATGGGCCTAAGACCCTGACCAAGCCTTGCTTACAATACTCTGGACAGCATGAGAAGGCATCCAACTATCTCTTGGTGGCTCATCCTACCAAAGAAATATTTGTCGCAACCTAGGAGAGGCTCGACGTGCTAACCACATGACTATTTTATGGAAGTTCTTGGGGCAGCCACAAAGGGTTGTCATGACTGCAAATTCAAGCTCCTAAATTGTGGACTTAAAACCAAAACAGAAAACTTGATACAAAACTATCTGATGGATTCTTGATGAGTTTGGGTTTTAGCAAGAGTGTTGTTGATCCAAACCTACATTATTATAGTGTTGGTGATGAGAGCATGATTTTGATGACTTATTCAGAAAGCCTTGTTGTTGGATACAAGTAATCTTTGATTTCTGATTTCAAGATGAAGGATATGACTATGATGCACTACTTCTTGGGACAAGAAGTGTGACAGAGGACCGATGAGATTTTCCTGATTCAAGGAAAATATAAATATGATTCAGACAATATTGATCCACAGTTGATTGGATCACTGATGTATCTAGTTAACAACAGACTTGATTCATGCTATGCAGTGAATGTACTTAGTTATTCCATGAGTCAGCCGAGACAGACTCACTGGAAAACAACGAAACATGTATTGAGATATATATAAGGCATAGTTGGATATGGCCTGAGATATGCCTCCAAGTATGAACTTGAGTATGCAAGATATGCCAATACAGATTGAGAAGAGAGTACAATAGATCAAAAGAGCACATCTGGTTGTTGTCTTACCGTGAAGTTTTCCATGATTTCCTGATGTAGCAGGAAACAAAAATATGTGGCCTTGAGTACCACAAAGGCAGAGTATATAACATCGAGTGTACGAAGCAATGTGCCTTCACAAGCTTCTGACAGATTTACTTGACCATGAGATGGATCCTATGATGATAACCAAGAATCGTGTGTAAATCTCCTTGAGAACCCAATGTTTCCTAATGGATCGAAACATGATGAGATGAAATATCCTTATATCAGAGATATGATGCAGAGGAAAATCGTACACATACAATACCTTCCTACACATGAGTAGATTGTAGACATCTTCACCAAACCAACTTGGTGAAGAATGCCTCCCTAGTTGAGAGGGAGTGTTGATGACTCCAACCAAGAAAAAATTCAAGTACATTCGTGTGTAACTTGGAATAATGAATAATTCCTCCCTAGATAAGAGGGAGTGTTGATGATTGCATCTATGTGAGACATTATCCAGGTTAAAAACCTGTGAGATGTGGATCATTGCAGCTATGTGAGACTTTCTCCAGCTTACAAACCTGAGAGAAGGACCCCCGAGAAGGGTGTGTGGTTCCTATTTGAGACAGAGCTATAACATAGAGATGACCTCCTCCATTATGAGAGTTGAGAAGAACTACAGATGATTCTTCGGTGAGAAAGGTGATTTGTAGAGTTGGATGTGCTTGTGGCTGAGCACAAGGTGAACGTGTGAAATCCCAAAGTGTTGGGTGCATCATCACGAGAACATAAATGAAGATGATGTATTAGCCTCCTCTGAGAATAAGAGTTGACAAGAAACTCTAGATGACTCTCCTGTGTAATGTAGTGGGAAAAAACATCTTTGAGTGGATGTGCCTGTGGACGAGCATAGATGAATGTGATCCTAGTGGCTGGGCACTAGTGAAGAAGTGGTTATTCTGTGTAATGCAATGAGCCAGAGATATGTACATCCCTATGGATGTGCCCCTAGTGGATGAGCACTAGTGGGTGTATATGATCCCTTTCTATATTTTTCAAGAGTCAGACCTGCCTGTAACTCTAACTATAATGTAAAGGGTACAGGTCGACCCCACCTTAATGTCATTAATAGTTAATGTAAAAGATAATTAATATAAAAGACAATTAATATAAAATATAATTAATATAATAATTATTAATTATATTTTGAGTTATTGAGGTCGGACCTATTGTTCCAATAGACACATCATTTGATGTGACAAGTCTTATATAAATAAAGGTGAATCCCCATTCAGAAAATACACTTATCATTGTGTCATCTCATGATTTCAGAAGTTGTGGTATGAAATTGTGAGAATTACAACACCCTCTTGTGTGCTAGGTTTGGTGATGGTGTGGGAGTTCTTTCTCTTGGGAATATAGCAAAGGATTGGCTAGGTTTTCTTCCCTTGTTGAGAAGGTTTTCCCATGATACTTCTTGTGTTCTTGTGCATGGTTATTCTTCTTGTGATCTTGGATTGTTGCAGTAATTATGGTTTTGTTTATGCTACATAGTAAGAAAATTAAAATGCATCAGCTTACCATAAAATCAACAGCTCTTAGGAAGAGGGGGTTGAAGTGTCATCTTTAAAGGACTTGTCTTCATGTGTGTATGATTCAGATATTTGGTAGCTTGATGATTATTTGATTACAGATTTATTCGAGGATGATTGGTCACAACATTTTTAGGATGATTTTCAGTCATCCCTTCGGACTTGTGATGCATATCTTTCTAGGGATGAAAACTTGTTGTATGAGGACTCTCAACCACTTTCGTCCTCAATTTTGGAAGAATACTAGGATGAGGCCATCTCAGAATGATCATAGGATCACTCTACAAAGAGAAAGTACTTTCATATTGAGGATTTCTACATGGATTCACAAATGGAGAGGCCACTTTTTTCTTTCTCTAGACCCTAGCATGTCCCTTACCTCATCCTTTATTCTCAAGGAAATCATGATGTCTCCTTGGGATCTCTCATATCTTCTCGGTCTTCAGGAAGAAACAATCATGTTCATGTGGATGAAGATGAGCCATTGTCTACATATAGTATCCCTCTTCAAAGATGGGTTTATCGAGCTTGTGGCTATCAGTTTAAGTAGGATTCCTCAAATGATCAGGCTGATGGATTCTCTTTCCAACAAGATTTCCTCCCTCCCACCCATCTCTATGAGTTTCATTTTATGATTGATTATACATAAATTTATGCTCATGATCATTATGTGCTTGAATTATCTTTGTTGTTTTACATAATTAAGCATAGGGGGAGATGCTTTGACGAGATGAATGATTGGTTGCATTGGTTGTATGACTTCACCTAAAATCACCTATCGCTTGATCTTCAGGGCCCCAATGCCCCAGGTAAGTAGTTAGGTCATCTTGCTTTCCTTTCATTTTCATATTGATTGCTCATATTAGTTTAAATGAATTTCATTTTTCATCATGCTCTACTTGCATATTAATTTCATTCTTAGTTTAGAAATTTTTGAAAAAAAAATGCTAAAATTTTATTTTCTAGATTAGTTTTCATTTGGATTTTGATGTATATGGATGAAGGGTGATATAACCACCCTAGATTTTATGGTTTTTTGTTTCAGTGTAGGCACAATTCTACCAAGAGATGTTGTGGTTCTCATGCACTCTAAAATGAGCACATGTCCCCAAGTAGGAGCCATATGTTATCCCCATTTTGTGGGATAACTAAGGAGCTCATGTCTCTAGGCCCTCAGGTTGCAGATATGGAGTGCTGAGAGACTACATGACCAACAATGTCCACTTACACATACAAAATCCCACTCTATCACCACATTATGATCCATTGTCAGTGCATTCACCACACCATCTAGCTTTTGGAAGGAAAAGGGATCTTGTTCCATGCGGTACAAATCAAGTATTGTGGCAGGTAATCATCCTAATATTTAAGGCATTTGAACATGTTGTATTTGAGCTGATTTTGATTATAGAACGTCTACTTGGACATTATGCTTTTGACCCTGTTTTACCTTGGCGAGTATCATAGATTTCCTAGTAAGTGGCCAACCTTTGGGGAAGGTTTGTGATTGGGGTCCCTTGAGGGTTTAATGTACCATTCCCAACCATACCTACCACCTTCTGCTCATTTCACTCCCATCATATTGTCCTCTTCTAGGCCCTTTGACTTTAGTGACCCAAGAAGGGCATGTACCTCATTTCATGGGAAAAAGGGGTTGAAGGCCTAGAGGGATTGTTGTTGGATAAAAATCTAAAATCCTAGATATAGACCTTCTAGATGCTTCACCCAGAGATACCCAAGAAAGCAATGAAATGTTTCTATGTAAGAAAAGGGGACTTACAAATTGAATGTGAATGCTTAAGGGCTTAGTTGGAGGATGGGAGGTCTCATCATGAGCCAAACTATCATGATAATGGGTATTTAGTGGTATGACATTACCATCATCTGGTCACCAAGCTAGGGTAGTGGCTCTCAATTACACAAATGAGATAAAGGGGGTCTCATCACGAGCCAACCTTTTCATTTCCGCAAGGTATTTGTGAGTGACATTGCCATTATTTGGACACCATGATAGGACAATGGCCTTCAACTCATTCCTTAAAACATGGAAGAAATAAAGAATGGAAAGAATATGGGCTTGGAAAAAGTTCATCGCAAACAAAGATGCCACACACCCTCTACAAAGGCACCCATGAATGAGATAATATGACCCCTTGTATGTCATGAAAGTCATCGACCTATGAATTCTAAACCTCTTCCACCTCATCATTCACTACATAACCTTGAAAGGTCATCCTTGGGAGAATCCTCTACTTAAGGGCCTTGGTGTACCCAATAGGACTCCTATGACACCCCTCCCATACTTAAAATTTGTCAATTGTATAAGGTTTTTAAGAATTTGTTTAATTTGATGAGGTAGACTAATGTAGCACTAATTGCCACTAAATCATACTTCATAGCCTACCCATTCATAGGAAGTGGCAGCGTTTCTCCATCTGAGTGACTAAGATTGAAAACAATTGTGTCTATTGCATCCTAAATTCAATAGGTCCCAAGCCAGAATGATCAAATTTTTTGAAACTATTATGGATTTTTCGTCTTATTATCCCACATAAAGACTAAATATCCCTTCTGAAACTCTCTCTGGAAATCCATTTTATCAAATGTTTCCTTGGTTCTAAACAAGGTGATTAATTGTTT
The DNA here is from genome assembly GCA_032191745.1 of Picea mariana. Classification (NCBI taxonomy): domain Eukaryota; kingdom Viridiplantae; phylum Streptophyta; class Pinopsida; order Pinales; family Pinaceae; genus Picea; species Picea mariana. Next base: position 215,558 of record JASDQU010735389.1, read on the forward strand.
TTTGTGAATTTCCATCCAAATCAATTGCCACTAAATCATACTTCATAGCCTACCCATTCATAGGAAGTGGCAGCGTTTCTCCATCTGAGTGACTAAGATTGAAAACAATTGTGTCTATTGCATCCTAAATTCAATAGGTCCCAAGCCAGAATGATCAAATTTTTTGAAACTATTATGGATTTTTCGTCTTATTATCCCACATAAAGACTAAATATCCCTTCTGAAACTCTCTCTGGAAATCCATTTTATCAAATGTTTCCTTGGTTCTAAACAAGGTGATTAATTGTTTTTTGTGAATTTCCATCCAAATCAACGAGTTGATTCACCCTTTCCTGAACTTCCTCCTTATCACTATTGGAATGTTGCAACATATGGTATATTGGGATCTGTAAATGGATTAGAAATGTGACACATCCTATAAACCAATTCAAATGGGCTTCTTCTTGTAGATTGTTTATTTGTTATTCTTTATGCCCATAATGCATATGTAATCTTGTTGTCCTGACTTCTTTTGTTGTCTCCAATGATCTTTTTTATAATGGTCATCATATTTTTGTTTCTTGACTCTACCAAGCCATTTCCTTATGGATAATAGTTAGATTAATGATACAATACAACACCATAATAATAATAATAATAGAATGAAGATAATTATGTTGAACTGAAGTCCTTGGCATTGTCGGTTGTGATCTTGGATGGTACACCAAACCTCGTGATAATAATTTCATCCAAGAACTCCTTGAACACACTATCTATTGCTCTTTTCATGGGTATGGCGTCAACCCACCTGGTAAAATAATTAGTGCATGTGAGGATCCATTTTAATCCATGCATAATTTCTCCTTGAATTCCCCAATGAAGTCTAGAACCCATTGATGGAAGGGTGCCTCCACTACAAATGGTTGCAAGGGTGAAGTTGTGAGGAGTTTTGTCCCTACAAATAGTTGGTATTGATGGAAATCTATAACAAACTTGTGGGCACCTACAAATATAGTTGGCCAATAATATCCTACCCTTAAAAAATTATGCATAGTGGTTTGGGTAGCATGATGTCCACCAGAGAATAATGTGTGCAATTTTTCCATTAGATTTTGGGCCTCCACATTGTCAACACAACTCAAAATTATTCCATTTGGATTATTTTGATCATACAATATTTCGATGCTTTTAACCTCATGGCCCTTCTCTTATAGTCAACAAGATGGTTCAGACATGTTAAAATTTTCATGTAATAAATGATGTTCACACACCACTCATGTCACTCCAACTCATCCAGAATTATAGCTACCCTCTCATAGGTCTCTTCTTTATACATATGAAATTATGTCTCTTTCCCATCAGTGAGCATCTTAGACAGTCTTTGTACCTTTACCAACTTTGTAGGCATGATCTCCATATCATACTCCTAAAACCCATATACCCATTTTACATCGATACCCAAACAATCTTGTTGTGTCAATATGTCCTTAACTGCAGTATGATGAGCATATGCAATAATCCTTGAATCCCACATAAGGCTTGAACTAATTTAAAGAATACACAAGAACATAAGCTTGCTTTTCCATTGTGGTGTACTTCAATTCCGATTCCTTGAGTGCTTTTCTCATGAATGTTATAATTTTTTTTGATATTTTGATCATTCTTTTGCAACAAGACACTTGCTTACATTTCTTTTGAGGTGAAAGAAAAAAACCTGAAATTTCCTCGAGTATTCGGGACTCACCAAGATTGGTGTCATAGCTCTATCATTCTTCATCATCTTAAGGGATTCCCTGTTATCATCATCCCACTTAAATTCTTTATCTTTCTTAAGCAAGTTAGAGATATGCTTGGTAATCTCGACAAATTTTGGGATGAATCTTTTGATAAAATTTATCTTTGCAAAAAAATATGCAATCACCTTCTTGCTCCCAAGCAAGGAAATTTGTTGAGCCGTCTCTATCTTATATGTATCTATTTTGACTCCTTTCGAATCAACGTGTCCATGAATCTTACCTTCATTGCATCGAAAAATATAATTTTTTAAATTCAAGGATATGCCCTACTTCTTACACCTATCAAACTCTTTCCTCAAATGTCGCACATGATCCCTTCTCTCATTGGAAAACATAGTTAGATCATCCTAGTATATTTCTATGATTTTCCCCATCAGGTCTCTAAACACAAATTCCATGGCCCTCTAGAAGGTATAGCTTGCATTCATAAATCCAAATAACATTATAATATATTCATAAGTTCCCTATGGAGTGGTGAATGTCATCTTATGTCTATCCCCTTCTTTAACTAGGCCCTTATTATATCCAAAAAACCCGTCCAACATGGACAACATGCCTGATCCTGTAACTCTCTACAACAAACTTTACATGTTTGGTAAAGGATAGTTGTCTTTGAGGGTTAACTTGTTGAGATTTCATAAATCCACACATAGTCTGATCTCACCAGTTTTCTTTCTCATCACTACTAATTTGGAATCTCATGATGAATGTCGAGTAGGAGAAATGATCTTAGCAACTAACATCTTTTCCAGCTCCCTTTTGATAAGAGGAAGGAGTTTTGAGTTGATCCTTCTTAAATTCTTCCTGAATGGTTTCACGTCTTCCTTAAAAGGGACATTGTGTTGAATAATATATCCTTTGTATGCCTTCAGGTCATCATATGACCATGAAAATACATCCCAAAATTCTTGGATTATCTCATGTATCTATTTCATTTCTTCTGTCGAAGTACCCTTTCCAATATTTATCAATTTGGAACTAGCTTCCAAGCCAATATTGACCTCTATATACTCCTCAGGCTTGTTGGCCTATTTCTTTTATTTATACATGTCATGTGTGTCAAAAATATTTCTATCGGAACCAATCTATTTGGAAACTTGTTTCCCTCACGCAATTTGATCACTTCAAATTCACCATTTGTTTCATCTTGGCTCCACCAATCCACTTTATAATCCATAAATTATGTCATATTATTCATGAACCTTATTAGATACAAATAATCGTCAAACACTTATCGGTGCTCAAAGTTATCTAGGACAGAGGGTCGACATATGATGTCCATGTTAGCTTCCCTTGAAGTAAGGATCTTACATGATTGGGTAGTGGTCACAACTACAACTAGAGAATCTGCTTGGGAATTATTCTCCCTTGGGAGAACCTCAATAAAAAAAGGTATCAAATGATTCTATGATACACCACATTGTTTGTCTATATTTCCTCAACCTTTCATTCTTTTTTGCATACTAATTCTTCACTTGAAACTATGATATCAAAGTCCCCGATAACTTGCAACATTTTTGTTCCCATTTTCGTGTCCAGATTGAGTCCTAGAAGCAAAGCTTCGTACTCAACAACATTGTTTGTGGCCTCAAACTCTAATATGTAATAAAAATTCATTGTATCACTTTGGGGAGAAATGGATATGATTCCTACACCAACAAATGTATGAGAGTGTGCCCTGTTAAAGTGCATTTTCCGAATTTCATCACTAAGCCTTTTTGCCTTCTCCTATTTGATCTCTGAGGCCAATGAATGTGAAAGGGCCACACAGTTTCCCATATCATCATCTACCATGCAAATAAACTCATTCATGGGCTCATTTGGATCTTCTACATGGAACCTTATGGACTATTCCCAATCCAAAGTAAGTTAAGTACCTTCACAAATTGGAATGGTTTCATAAGACAGATCCATTTGTAAACAACCACCCAAACTAGAAGCCCACTTTCTCTACAACAACATTCCCCAAGAATATAGAACATCAACGACGACAAAATAAATTAGAACTGAAATATTCAAATACACAACCAACTTGACATATAAATATTTAATGAGGCCAAACACTTTAACCTCTCTAGAATCCATGGCATACACATTCCTATATGGCCTAGAAGTTGTAGGCCCAATTGCTTCATCACTTTCAATGGCATGACATTAGTTGATGCCCTTGAATCTA
>JASDQU010735389.1:235808-251964 GCA_032191745.1 Picea mariana
GAATGTAAATGAACTAAGGTACCAGTTAGTTTTTTTTTCGAGTAGACGAGTAGTCGGAGGGAACCCTAAAACCCTCTGAGATGAATAGAGGTTTTTTACGCCCAAATGAGGTTGCTGCGAGTTAGTAGAAAATTTTTGAATTTTTAGTTGTTGTTTTGATCATAATTGTAGCCATTTACTTTTGAATGGATATAACAAAGGAAAATTGATCCAATGCATGGTGTTGTTATTGTTTGCAATTCCCTATTATTGTTGTTTTTATGAATGAATGAATTTCATTATGAATATATGAAATTGTGAAATGTTTGCATAAGTTTCAATTGTATCTCTTCGATTGAGTCTATGCAAGGCGTGCACATAGTCCACAAGGAGTGCGTTGACAGGATTTGTTTCGATTTCGAAGCTCAAAAGAGATAGCGCAAAACTTTCCATTTGCAAGGAGTACAAAGTGACTGTTGTAAGGTGTGCATAGTCGCCCGCAAGAACCCAAACCTTGCGTAAGAATCTGTTGCAAGGAGTGCACATATCCAAAATTTGACTAAGCGTCGAAGTGGCTCTTTAAGAAGTAAAAGGAGAAGAAGGCGAGAAATCTCAGGAGAGATAGCGAGAAATATCTTCAAAGAAAGTAATAATTTTGAAGGTTTCCTAAATCATCGACTAAGATCCATCCAGGAGGGAGCAGAGAGCATTCTAGATTGTTAGATCTGGGCAAGATGAGTGAGATTTAAGTTTCTTGAAGCATAGAGTAGATCGGACTGCCAAAGTTCCAAAGTCCCGAAATGACTAGGAACTGTCCATCATCAAGAGGGACATGTGGCATGAGATCTACAACTTCGGAATATTGTGGACGAGGAGGAAGTGAAATCACCGAAGTAAATCTCGATCGTTGGTCGTCAGAGGGAGTACGTGTCAGTAGATCTGAGACTACAAAAAATCTCACTTCAAGGATTTCAGTTGAGAATTGAAACTCCCGAAACCCAAAATCCGAAGTGAATCCTGACCGTCTGATTCAGAGAGACACGTGGTGACATATCGTGAGTTTTGGGAGGAAGTGAAGGTGGGGTGTTGAGACTCTTGCAGTCCGAATAGCCGAAGTAGCTGGGGACCATCGATCTGTAGGAGGACATGCGTCAACCGATCGTGTGTTCCGGATAAAACGATCTGGGAAAAAAAAAGCGAGTGAGGAGAAGTTTGAGAATTGACATTTCTGAACCCTGAAAATCCGAAGTGAATCTCAGTCGTTTGATTCAGAGGACATGCGACAAAAATCCGTGCACTTCGAAGGAAGGTGAAAGTTGAGGGTTGATTTTTTTAAATCCTGAAGACCCGAAGCAGTTGCAGTCATCGATCTATAGGAGACACGCATCAATATATCGCAAGCTTTAGATAAAAGCATTTTGGAAAAGGCTTAGAAGTTGAGTTCTCCAAATTTCGAAGACCCGAATAAATCGTAGTCATCGATCTATGAGAGACACAAGTCAATATATCATGAGCTCTAGGTGGAAGCATTGCGGAGAAAACAAGGTTTGAGAATTGAAACTCTTGAAGCCCGAAAGGCGAAATCGACCTCGACCATCGATTTGGAGGGGGAACGCGTCGACAGATCACAGAGATCTAGGAAGGCGTGAACTAAAGGAAAGGAATAAAGGGAGAGGGATATGAACCGTTGATTGAGAGGATCCACCCGAGATTGCGATATCGATGGTCACGCTTGATTGCGGGGCCAGAAAGTGCTTGGACGTTAAAATTTCGAGGGCAGGCCGTAATCGAAACCACGGTATCGGCAAAGGGGTATGTGGCAGTTGGAGGTAAATTGTGGGGAGAAAATTGGGTTGATCCCAAAAAACTCTTGGACGTGCCCACAATCGTGCATTTACGCAAGGAGATAGTCCGAGGTCACATGCGGGAAGGGGCTAATGAGAGAGGAGCTTGCACCTGAAACCCGTGAGTTCAACAGCGTGAAGAAAGCGGTCGCGGGTGCCATAGAACCTGCACCAGAGGACAAAAAGGGCCTGCGTTAATTCGTAAGTGAGACCATTAAGGTCTCATAGAGCTAATTTAGCTCAAAAATGAAGATCCTTGACTAGGAGGTCACGCATCCCTTAGGAGAGAAAGGGGTACGCATCAAGTGGTATCAGAGCTGAAGTTTTGCTTGTAGACAACATGCAAAGGAGAGGAGACAAAGGAGATCGATGGTGTACTCTGTGTGAGAGACAGTCAACACAATGCCATCGAGGAGACAAGTGGAGCCACCTTTATCCAATCGTGATGTAGAAAGAGAAATGTGAGAGCTTCGTGCAATATTAGAGGTGATGGAGGCAACGCAGAGGAGGGCACCTGATGTTGGAGACATCAGCGATGCAAAGAGTGAATAAGTAGAAGTCAAAGAAGATGCAGGGGAAAATGTTGCAGAAGAACGCTTGCTGAGAGAAGTTGTTATATTGGGAGCTAGAGCCAAGATATAGGTCCCAATGTATGAAGACAATTTGGATATTGAAGAGCTACTAGATTGGATAAGATCCATGGAAAAATATTTCGACTATGAAGATGTCGATCAGGAGAAAATGGTGAGACATGCTATCACCAGGCTAAAAGTACATGCAGGACTGTGGTGGGATGAACTACAGGCCGAGAGGAGAAGCAAGGGAAAACAAAAGATAAAGAATTGAGACAGAATTGTAGCCAAGTTGAAGGCTAAATTCATTCCCAAATATTATCATATCAATCTGTTTAGGAAGTTGCAGAACCTGAGACAAAAGGGTATGACAGTTAAAGAGTACACAAAGGAGTTCTACAAGATGAACATCAAAACTGGACAAAGAGAGAGAGATGAAAAAAAACATTTCCAGGTATATGAATGGCTTGAGGTATGAAATCTAGGATGAGATAAACATGATGTCAGTGAGGACAATGGAGAATTCTTATCAATTTGCACTGAAGGCAGAGGAGAAGTTGACCATAAAACAAAGCCAATGAGGCAGAGGTAGGATCCTTGTCCCGAACAAAGGCAAGGGAGTTTCCCATGACAAGGAACATAAATCCAAAGACGAGACTCAAAAACCACACAGTCACTCGAAAAGAGGAGGAAGTTATTGAGGAAGATAGGGTGGTGGAAGAAGTTCTTCTAGATGAAGAGGAAGAAGAAGAGGAGGAGAAGTAAGGTGCTATGCTTGTGGAAAGATAGGGCACATGTCTTGGGAATGTCCCGAGAAAAATAAAGGAGGAGGATGTGAAGTTCACATTTTGGAAGCACAGAGAAGGAAGGTTGAAGCAGAAGGATCAGAGGATGGAACATCCCTAATGTTGAGAAAGCTTCTCTTAAAACCAGAGGCAGAAGTTGAAATGCCAATGCAGAGGAAAAATCTATTCAGGACAAATTGTAAGACTAAAGACAAAGTATGCAAGGTGATAATTGACAGTGGGAGCACTGATAAATTATTATCCACAGAGATGGTGGAGAAANAGGAGGATATAGAGATGAAATTCTATGTGATGTAATTCCCATGGATGTATGTCATATCTTGTTGGGAGGACCATGACAGTTCGATAGGAATGCCATTCATGATGGGAGGAAAAATACATACACCTTAGAGAAGAATGGTAGGACACACAAGTTGCTGCCAATAGAAGAGAAGAAAGTGAAAGAGGAAGCCAACATAAGCATACTTCTCATGAGCGGGAAGGAACTCCTGAAAGAAGTCAAGAAAGAACAGGAGATGTAGTTTGTTGTGGTGAGGAAACCTAGAGTTATCCTTACAAGTAATGCGATGGATGATTTACTTAAAGAATTTCAAGAATTGTTGGATAATTTTGTTGACATAGTGGTGGATGAGCTGCCTAACTCATTTCCACCCATCAGAAGTATCAACCATCATATTGATTTGATACCACGATCAAGTCTGCCAAACAAAGCAACATACAGATTGACACCTCGAGAGAATGAGGAGGTAAAGAACCAAGTCCAGGAATTGTTAGAAAAGGGTTTGGTCAAAGAGAGCTTGAGTCCATGTGTAGTGCCAACTGTGTTGAGTCCAAAGCAGGATGGAGGATGGATAATGTGTATAGACTCAAGAGCCATTAACAAGATCACCATCAGGTATAGATTCCCTTTGCCAAGAATGGATGATTTAATGGACTGTTTAAGTGGAGAAAATTTATTTTCTAAGATAGATTTGAAAAGTGGATATCACCAGATAAGAATGAGAGAAGGTGATGAGTGGAAGACAACCTTTAAGAAAAATTAAGGTTTGTATGAGTGGCTTGTTATGACATTTGGCTTAACAAATGCCCCAAGTACTTTTATGAGGTTGATGAATGAAATACTGAAAGATTTCATTGGCAAGTTCGTGGTTGTATATCTGGATGATATGCTGGTCTTTAGCAGGACTAAAGAGGATCATTTGAGATACTTGACACTAGTGATGTAGAGACTACAACAAAATAAGACGTTGATAAACCTGAAGAAGTCCTCTTTTATGAAGACATAACTCATTTACTTGGGTTTTGTGATCTCTTCAAGTGAACTGAAGATGGATCCAGAGAAGGTGAAAGCAATCAAAGAATGGCCATCACCAAGGAGTATGTTTGAGGTAAGAAGCTTCCATGGATCAGCAAGTTTCTATAGGAAGTTCATCAGAGATTTCAGTGGGATTTGTGCACCAATGATGGATACAGTGAAGAAGAGGCACAAGTCTTTTAAATGGACAAAGGAGGCTGAGAGGAGCTTCAATCTATTGAAGGAGAAAATAACAGAACGACCAATTCTGCTCTTACCAAATTTTGGAAAGACATTTCAAGTGAGATGTGATGCAAGTGGAGTTGCAATTGGAGCAGTTTTGAGACAGGATAATAGGCATGTTTCTTATTTCAGTGAAAATTTGAATGAGACTAAGATAAAATACTCCACATATGATAAGGAGTTTTATGCCATAATTCAAGCCCTGAAGAAATGGAGGCACTACCTTGTTCCACAAGAATTTGTCTTGTATAGCGACAACCAAGATTTACAATTCATAACCAGACAGGAAAAATTGAATCAGAGGCATGCAAAGTGGATTGAGTTTATGCAGAATTTTAGTTTTGTCATAAAACATATTGTTGGGAATGCTAACAAAGTTGTTGATGCATTAAGTAGGAGATGTTTGATTCTGCAAGAGTTTAAGGTGAAGACCTTGGAGTTTGAACACCTGAAGGATATGCATTGTGATGATCCATATTTCAAGGAAGCATACAAAGCATGTGAAAATCTCGTGCTGAGAGATGGGATCCAGTGGACAGAGTATATGATTCAAGAGGGATTGTTGTTCAAGGGAAATCAGTTGTGCATACCAAAATTCTCAATGAGGGATAACCTTTTGAAGGAAAATCATAGTGGAGGATTGGATGGAAATTTCGACCATGATAAAACATTTTCACAGTTGAGCAGTTCATACTATTAGCCAATTATGAGAACATAAGTGATAAAAATTGTGAACAGATGTAGAATCTGCCAACATGCAAAGGGTAAAAGACAGAACACTGGATTGTATCAACCATTGCCAATACCAGAGAGGCCTTGGGATGAAATAAGCATGGATTTTGTGTTGGGACTACCAAGAACACAAAGAGGATGTGATTCCATATTTGTGGTGGTGGATAGATTTTCAAAGATGGCACACTTTATCCCATGCCATAAGACTAGTGATGCAACACATGTTGCAAATTTGTTTTTCAAGGAAGTTGTGAGACTTCATGGACTACCCAGGAGCATTGTCTCAGACAGAGACACTAAATTTGTTGGTCATTTCTGGAGAACACTGTAGAAGAAGTTGGGGACAAATTTGTCCTTCATCTCATCTTATCACCCTCAGACAGATGGACAGACTGAGGTGGTAAACAAAAGTTTGGGAAACTTATTGAGGAGTATGGTCACTAAGCATCATAATCAGTGGGATCAGATTATGCCACAAGTAGAATTTGCATACAATGACTCACCAAACAGGAGCACTAGAAAGAGCCCATTCCAAATATTGTATGGAATGCAACCAAGGGGAGTATCTGAGTTGAGAGACTTGGAACAGAGCGAGATCAAAAGTGCTGGAGCAGAAGATTTTGCTACAGAAATGTAGAAGCTCCATAGCCAGATCAGAGGACAGTTACATAGCTCTATCCAAGAGTACAATCATAGAGTTGATCAACATCGCATGGAACTTCAATTTGAAGTAGGAGATCAGGTTCTGGCACATCTCAGGAAATAAAGGTTCCCTAGGGGAACATATAACAAGTTAAAGATAAAGAAGATAGGGCCATGCAAGATTTTAAGGAAGTTTGATGCAAACACCTATGAGATTGAGTTGCCAGATGATGTGGGCATATCACCCATATTTAATGTTTCATACATGTACCCTTACAGGGAAGATGACACAAAGGGATCATAAGATCAAGATAAGATTCAGTGGGAGAAACAAATGCCTATAGCAGAAAAACCATAGATGGAGAATATCGTTGATCAGAGGATTGAGAAAAAGACCAGGAGGAAGACCTATTTTGAATATTTGGTCAAGTGGAAGGGACACCCAATAGAAGATGCCAATTGGGAAAATGAATCTAATATCTAGAAGCATGGAAAGTTGGTGCAGGAGCTCATGGATAGGAGTCCATGAATTTTTGTCCAGGGGAGTATGATGCAGGAGCATCGTCAGTGAGCACATGTGGAAGGACAACTCAACACCTTGGAATCATTTCAAAATCTTAAACACTGGTGTTTACTAGGAATCTTTTGGAGCAGATTGAAAAATGGAAGAAGATCAAACGCTTGGAAGCTGAATGATCACGAGTGATCTGGAAGTTTTCACTCCTAGTCTTGAATGTAACTGAACTAAGGTAGCAGTTAGGTTTTGTTTTCAAGTAGATGAGTATTCAGGGGTAAACCTAAGAACCCTTTGAGATAAATAGAGTTTTTGTACGCCCAAATGAGGTTGCTACGAGTTAGTAGGAAATTTATGAATTTTTAGTTGTTGTTTTAATCATAACTATAGCCATTTACTCTTGAATGGATATAACAGAGGAAAATTGATCTAATGCATGGTGTTGTTATTGTTTTCAATTCCTTGTTATTGTTGTTTTTATGAATGAATGAATTTCGTTATGAATATATGAAATTGTGAGATGTTTGCATAAGTTTCAATTGTATCTCTTCGATTGAGTCTGTGCAAGGTGTGCACACAGTCCACAAGGAGTGCATTGACAGAATCTGTTTCGATTCCTAAGATCAGAAGAGATAGCACGAAACTTTCCCTTTGCAAGGAGTGCAAAGTGGCTGCTGCAAGGCATGCATAGTCGCCCGCAAGAACCCAAACCTTGCGTAAGAATCTGTTGCAAGGAGTGCACATATCCGAAATTCAACTAAGTGTCGAAGTGGCTCTGTTGAGTCTCCATTTTGACACTTCTAATGCCTTATATTACCCTCTATCTGAGCCTATTCTACCTATGCTATGAGTGTATACTTGACTGTTTCCTCCATAAATCCACTTAGTGACCTTGTTCATGTGCATAAGGGATAAATTATGATTAAGGCATGATTTGTTTAGTTTTCTTGAGTTAATTTGATTTCATGCTTGATTTTCTATGATCCTAATCGTTTGAATCTTAAGAAGCATTGATCCGGTACTTCCTGGGTGACTAATCCGGTACCAACATCTGTTCTATGCTAATCCGGTACTCATGGTGTGACTATGTGTATTCTGGTACTAAACACCTACCTACAGGATTCCGGTACCAGCATTCCGGTACTATATTTTCACCTCGATTTTCGGGCTGATGACGATGGATATAAAAATTTGGGGACATGGGTTTTGTTTATAGCCATGTTTTCCTTCAGAATCGTGGGTCAGAACTCACCCATATCACACGTGTGGACCTCCAGCTCAAGGGGAATGATTCATCCTAAAATCGTCAAATATTTCTAAACTGCCATATTGCGCCTTTATTTTCGTGCAGGTGGAGGAATATCTTACAAAACCATACAATGGGTTTTAAAAAATATATCCAACTACAAAACCCTTAAATCGTTTCTACAAATCACAACGGACAGAGAGATATCGAAGGATCTTTAACCCAAATTTGTAATATCTGGTGAAAAACCCAGATTGTGTGCATAAACAGTTTGAACGAATTTTGAGTTGGGGGATTTATTCTGATCCATTCCCATTGAAATTCCTTGTATAAATATGAAGGAAGGAGTACTGGAAGGGGAGAGGAATTAGTATGCTGTAATATTGGTTTTTGGAGAAGGATGTATGTTGGGAAATGAAATGTTGAATTTCTGATCCATTTAATCAATTGAAGGAATGCAGATGTTTTTTATGCAATTCATGGGAATAAGTAAAGTGTTTTAGTTTGAAATCTGTTTAGGGATACCTTGTTGGTTCAGCGAGGACCCAATGTCCCAACCAAGGTAAACCTCCCTGTATATTCTTTGTGTGATTGTGTAAATATTTAACAGTTTTGTTTTGTTAATAATTTTAAATGAATTTTAAACATTAAACACAAAATTGTTTGCTTTTGAATCAATGTGCACAGTTAGTTTCCTTTCTATTTCTGTAGGGCAACATTTAATTGTTTGATGTATGGGAATGTTAAACAAATGTTATTTTGAGTTTGTGATTGTAGTGTTCTCAGTAGGTACAGGAACTAGAGGACTTTATCCCTCATTTTCATGTTCCATAATGAAGCCTCTTAATTATATTGATTGTTCCTTGTACTAGTTGTTTGAATTGCAAGAAGTTGGAATTGATTTTGATTTCAAGAGTGGTTGGAGTTGATTGTTAATTACTGTTTTGATTGCTACAGGAAACAAGCTCTTAAATTAATCTCTTTAATTCATGAGCCTGCAATGAATAAGACTTGTTCCATAAGATAGAATCCTTTGATTGATTGTTTTGCTTGAGAAGTTTTATTATCAGTTTTATTTGCTAGGCTTGAAGTTGTGTGAAGAATTTGGATATACTAAAACATAGTGTTAATTAGTTTAGTTGCTATAGGGGACAGATTCAAAGTCCATCTCTTTTATTTCATGAGCCTTTGAATGGACAGATTCATTACGTGAGCAAAAACCTTTAGATCACATGCTTGTTGGATTATGTTTATGAGTTTTGTTTTCTGATCTTTAAGTTGCCTGAGGAAGATAGATTAAAAAGTTGTAAAACAGAGTATTGGTATTGATTGTTTCTTCTTTATGCTATACTCATCAGATGTAGGAACCTATCTGTTATCGACACATATAGTGCATCAACTCTATTGATTACGAATCCCAGATTGACATTTAAATGAGTGTAAGATATATATTGAACATATTTGTACACCAACATTTTGGCGTTGTTGCCGGGGAGTTGTAAACGGTAATAGGTATCATTTGAATTTAATGATTTTGGATTGGTTTTATGGATGACCTAAGGGCAGAGAGAAGACGGTAAGACGTGTGGGAAGAGCCCACATGTCCACTTTGGTGGGGTTGCTCCAAATTTAGGTTGTCCTCTCTTTTGATGCAAGTATGTTTTTCCTTCTTTTATGCAAAATTTTGTTTTCATGATGGGCTAACTTGTGCAAACCAATAACCTGGTGATAGCAGGGTCCCAGTAATGCAAGGAGTTCAAGTTTGGTGTGTTTAATTTTGCAAATAGTTTTAATTTCTTAGTTTTAATATTCAAATCTTTGATGATAAATCATTTTTGGGGTGCTGTAAGAACCCCCGAGTACTAAGTTGTGCTGTGAGATAGGGATCATCAACCAGCTAGAGTAATTCAAGGATGATCAAGAGCTTGAAGAATGTTCCTCCAAGAACTTTCTCGCATTCTAGCAGCAACTGGAATATATACCTCTCAGGAAGAGCATATCTTGACAGTAGCCAAGAATTTAGTTGTCTCTCCACAAGAATATTTAGAAGTCCCTTCAGATTCCTATTGTCAATTTGTTGAGGAGACTCAAGAATCATGGATATAATGAAATGGAGAGCAACCATTAGAACCTGATATTGAGGAGTTCTTAGCCTGCCTCTCAGCAGATCTTGTATGTACCTCAAAGACCAATCATCTTGAAGAAAATACTCTGCGTGGAATGGAAAAAGAGGACATGTTGTGTGACCTAAACAAAGAAGGGAAACGAGAATATCTTGATCCTGTTGAAAGATGGTTCCAATTAGTTGTCAGGTCACACTACTCTGTTAATTTTCATTATTGTTTGATCTCATCATTAAAGTAGCCGGTCCGTCATACTCCGGTATGCATTAAAATTTATCTTTTAAAACCGAGTATGGATATATTTCTAACCCTGTTACGCACATGGCTTCACTGGAAATTTTCCTATACTTGAAAAAAAGGATTTCTCTTGTAGGGTAGGATAATGAATAAATAGTTGCATATAGTTAGTGGTTTAGTTTAAAATACAATGCAACAGTTCTTTTATGTTTTTTGAATAAGACAATTGACAAGGAAGCATGTTGGAAAGAAGGAGGTCATTGTTCCCATGCCCAATATTTGTTCTTATAGCAGGTTGCTTGCTAACAAACATCTCAAAGGCAACAACATGATTTTTTTTTTTTGGTACCGGGACTGCATACAAGCAATATATCAATAGTGTCCTAGCAGCCCAGATGCATTCTTCAAATCCGGTCATGCACACTCATATTTTCTGGATGGTCTTCAAAGCTCAAGTTCCTGCAAAAATAACTCAGAATTTAGATATGTAAGTATCAACTCCAAGGGTGACTTGAGGTAAGAAATTTTCTAATTCTTCTGATTTATTGAAAATGAAGGAAATTTATCATAAAGACAACATTTCAAGCTTGTTATTCTACCACTTGTCCTTGCCTCTTCTTTTCGTAATCCCACCAATACCCACTTATAACCCTACATGTGTCCCTTTTGTTAAATTGTTCAGTATGCATATATGGGATCAAGTGTCATGTCCATTTTGCAGATAATAATGAAAATCCTATAGAAATTGACATACTTTTGGAACATCATATAGTGCAGTTACAGTCTGTTGATTTGCAGCAACAATACATACATTTTGGGATCCCACTTGCAACCTCATAAATCCAATTTTTTGTAATATTGTCATCAACCATGAATTGGAAACATAGTTGCCAAGATTATTGTTTCTCAAATGTTGGAACTATTCAGTAAATGCCTTTCTGTGTGCCTATGTGATTTTGGATATCATGTTGAGATATGGTAAGAGCACTTGCACAACATCCCATACACTATTTCCAGAACCCCGATCATTGGATGTTGAATTTCGAGAAAAAGGTCTTGATAGAGAGCTACAAGAAGTACGAGATGAGCTCCAAGGAGATATGTGAATGCAGGAGAAGTTATGACCCTTGTTGTTACTGTGGGGGAATTTAAGTTGAAATTCCATTCAATGTTTTCTTTTGAATGATTTCTATTACTATTCACTTATTGCATTTGGTTTGATCAATTGATGAATGTATGTTGAGGATCAACAACATGTATTTGTAGTGATCTTTTGAATATCATTGATGGATTTGCTGTTGAATCTCTTCGAGATCACTGCATGGAAAATAGAAGACTTGAAATCATGATTTGATTTAGGAACAATAGTGCACATGTTAGCCAACATTGGTAGGAACCATGGAGTAAGGTCTTCAAGCTGCATTCCATCATTCAAGTCAATTTGTAGAGGCATAGGCAATGGACAAATTACTGGAATTCCTCCCTTATGAAGAACTAACACCAAGTACTTATCAAACATATCCATATCCTCAATTGTGACATTTCCAGCCACTTGGACCACACTCTGCCATTTATTTGAGGCTATATTCCCAACACTACATCAAGCCAAATGATTAGGGGCATTGGTTAGAATGTAAAAGAAACCATAATGATGTTCCATAAACTATTGCACACTAGAATCCCTTTCTCGTATCCTTTGCAACCCAGCTCTCATATTAGATTAATGCATCAAATAGACCTCTAATGATATTCTTGAATTCCGACACATACCCACATGAACATAACAAAGTTGTTCTGCAATCTCATTCTAGTCAAGCAAAAATTCCTCACTATAACAACTCCTAAGATAATAATGGAATGATGCGACTAAACTAGGTTGTCTTTCCACTCTCCTGCATAGAACTGGATATTCCTTTCCTTCAGGAATGCACTGGTAATATAACCAGATACCCCAATGCTTTGGGGGAGTCGAGATATCTAGAGGCATTCTGGACTACATCTCGGCTTGCAATTATTGTTGTAGTTCTATGGTGTCTGCCTTGAAAGCTTCTGTGTAACTATTTTCATCTTGAAAATGGTGAGTGAGAGCAGGGTCTTGGAGGTTGGACATCCATTGATAAGGATTGTACCATGTCCTCCCATGTGCAGATATGGAAACTGGGATCTTTCTGGTCACTGGAGCTTTGAGGAAATTAGAGTCATGGTGAACAAATGGTGTTGATTTTTTTTTTAAATTTTGGACAAAGGCAATGGAAATGGACAGGATGGGGTCGAGAAGAAAGGATATCGAGAGTGGTGGATCAGACGCCTTTGAAATTTTCTAATTCTCATTTGCATTGTTTCATTTTGGATTCATCATCATATTTAGGAATCATTTTGAGTGATTGAAGTAGTCTGGTGTCGATGTGGGTTTAAATTTCGTTTACTTTGGGCATTTTCTTTTCGAACTCTCTGCCTTGCTTTTATAGACTTGGACGATAATTTTGATTCAAAGAATGAAACCATCCACATAAATGATTATACATGTATTATCATTGTTGGCATCAAGGATCTTGTGCATCTTGGTGTCAAAGAAGTTGTTGAAGTCTGTAGAATGGCAAGTATTACAGTAAGAAAGGTTGCTGGCGAAAATATTAACACAACAAGAGCAATTGCAACAGAATGTGGCATTTTTTTACATATGGGTTCGATTGTCATTATTGTTGATGCGACAACCTCTACCTCTTTAATGGATGGTCTTGATTGGCAAGTTGTTAAATATATCGCGGAATCCATGAAGTGGCTGAAAGAAAATGGTTGGAGTAACAGTTTTTTTTTTGCAAGGATGGTGCTTTATCTATTGCAAGTGATGCATTGTTTCCAAAATTCGACAGTGTTGTTGCATTCTATGGTGTTCCTTCTCCACAACTTGCAATTCCATCATCATAAAAAGCACATGTGCATGCTCATTTTGGAGAACTTGATGACTTTGTTGGGTTTTCAAATGTGACAACAGCTAAATATTTGGAGATAATCTGAAGGTACAGGCATGTATATTTGATTTTTGAAAATGTATCTGACTTGAATATTACAACTTTCGAGAAGACCACACAATTGGAAATATCATTCGCATACAAATGAGCTCTTTTCCAGCTACAAATTGCCACATCTATTATACAAGCCAGTCTTCCCCAATGCATGCTTATAACTTGACAATTGATGATCTGGATTAATCATTTGAAAAATATCTTTTGAGGATGAATTGGTGCACTTTCAATCAGAAAATTAGTAGGATTCTCAATGTCTCCAATATTTCCTTCAAGTCGAGCCTTCAAAGGTCGAAGCATCAACCCATTTTGAGAAAATTCTCAGGCTGGATATTTTGAATTCTGTGGAAATCATGATGAAAATGGAAGATGGATTTGCCATGGACAATCTCGATGATCGCAACCCTCTGAGTAGTTTTTTTTAGTGTCTCGCATTATTTGCATGAGGCCATGCAAAACCTCAAGCATGGGGGAGTGGTTGTTGAGACAGTAGTAGTTAGGATTATTATTTTTGTAATAAAAAGGAAGCGCCAAGAGGAGTAGTGATCAACCTGGTCCCAAAAGAAGAGACTTCTAAAATCTCAACATATGGTCATCCAATTACAAAATACCCTCTTCTCACAGAGCTTGGAGCCTAGTCACCAAATTCTTTTGCATTATTCATATGCAAACCCAAAGTTCCTACATATAGTGTTGGTATGTGTTCCATCTACATGGTTTTTGAGTTGAATCAAATCACAAGTCCCCTTCCGGAACACCAGCGAACACCAGCTACTTCTACAAGGTGCAACCTACAAAAGTTTCAGAAGCACAACCCTGTGTCCATCCGATACTCAGGTGATCTTGTATTGGTAATAAGGTGATGGTATCTCTAATCATGTATTCAATTTTTGCTACTCGATTTAAATGCTTCAAGCAATAGGACATATAAACTCAACAATTTGTTTTTGTTTTACTAAGGAATTAGACTAATTATGCAATAAACATATGATTACTCTCAATTATTGCACACTCCCTACCATGAATTTATGCAAGCCCTCGTATACATCTCCTCGTATGGAAATCATTCATCCTGTCACTCTGTTTCTGCCCTCTGCTTTGTTCTAGTACTACCCTGTTTCGTTACTATCCTATTCTGGTACTATCTATTACGGTACTGCAAAAACATGTTCTGATACAAGTTACCAATCTGGTACTGATGCCAAGGTGATATGATCTTTGTCATGTTCTTAACATCATTTTCACTTTAGGTAATTAGAGGTATGGGATAATCTCTTCATGTTCTTTCTATCAAGGATCATTTAAGTCCTGTGTTGAATTGTTTTTACTCTCAAGTACATCTTCCTCCTACATTTATACACTCAACCCTAAATGAATCATCCTTGATATCCTTTAAGAAGATATTTCCACAATTAGCTCAATATGATAATGGGTGCACTTGTCTTATTTCCTCATCATTTTTAAAAAGTGATTGCTAATTGAAATATCCATTGAAAAGTGGTGACACCATTGTGTATAATACTAACCTAGTTGATTCAACAAGTTCTTATCCAAGTTTATCTTTACAAGTTTCTCTTGGAGGTATTGATGAAAACCTCATGTGGTGGACTACCCTTGCAAAACCTCAATGAAATTTCATGAGAACCCTAATATGATTAACTATATGGACTTCTTAGTCATTATCCGAGATGTTCCATTATACATTGAATAGCTAAGATTTAAGTTGAATGTGGATGATGTCACCCTTGGGTACGTGGCAGTTGGAGGTAAATTGCGGGTAGAAAAGCGGGTTGATCCCAAACCACTCTTGGGCATGCCCGCAATTGTGCGTTTACGCAATGACATAGCTCGAGGTCACATGTGGGAAGGGGCTAACGGGAGAGGAGATTGCACCTGAAACCTGTGAGTTCGGTAATGTGAAGAAAGAGGTCGCGGGTGCCATAGAACCTGCACCAGACAACAAAAAGGGCCTGTGTTAATTCTTAAGTGAGATCATTAAGGTATCAAAGAGACAATTTGGCTTGGAATTGAAGATACTTTATCGGGAGGTCACGTAGATCTTAGGAGAGAAGGGGGTCTGCATTGAAATTCTCCAACACCAACTAGAAGGAGGCACCAACCCCCTGATTTACAGCCACCAACCTGAAGGAAGCTACAATTCCCTAAATTCTCCAGCTGCAACTGGAAGGAGGCTATGACCCCTTGATTTACAGGCACCAACCTAAAGGAAGCTCCAACTCCATGAGTTCTTCGACACCAACCGGAAGAGAGCTATGGCCCCCTGATTTACATGCACCAACCTAAAGGAAGCTACATCTCCATAAATTCTTCAGCACCAACTTGAAGGAAGCTACAACTCCCTAAATTCTTCAGCACCAACTGGAAGGAGGCTACAACCACCTTTCCTTGCCCCATCCTACCGCCTTGAAATATAAGTGTAGACTCAAACTATCACTACCAATGATCAACTTGTAACTGCCATTGTCACTAATATAACAACATGTCACTATCACTACCACTGTCACATCAACCTGTAACTTCCACTATCACATCAACCTGTAACTTCCATTGTCACATCAACCAATCACTGTCACTCTATCACATCAACCAATCATTGTCACTCTGTCACATCAACCCATTCCTGATGATCAACCAATCATCCAACCTGTCATTGCCCCTGTCACTGTCACCATCACTGTCTCTGTCACTGATATACTATCAAAAACCATCCATAACCAGATCCACTCACATGGATACCAAAACCATCACCAAACCATGTACAACAACCATCAACCATGTACCACAACCTATACCATACCATGTACATCAACCTGTACCATACCATGTACATCAACCATGTACAAAAACCTATACCATACCATATACCAAGTATCCAAG